>CAHIKZ030000649.1:267500-552500 GCA_903632075.3 Acanthosepion pharaonis
TTAAAAGATGAAAGAGCAGTTTCAAGTAATGATCTACAAAATTAATTGCATGAACTGCTCAACAAGTTATGTGGGCATGGCCTCAAGATCATTGAAAGAACGACTTTGTGATAAGGTAATTTTAAATGATAACGATAAACAAAAATTGAAAAAAACATTTAGCGATTGCATTACATGCCATTAGAGAAGGTCACAGAATTGACTTCGACCACCCAGAAATAAAATTGACGAACCAAAAGCATTTCAATCAAAGAAGAGTATCTGAACAAATGGTAATAGCAAATACAAAAAAAATGCCTGCAATAGGATAGATGCAGCACAACTCCATCCTGTCTGGACATCTTTGCTCCAAAGAAAAATGTGATATGGAGGAAAAAAAAAATGCCTCAACTTGATATTACGTTGTAAACGTCATCAACTCGGTTTGTTCTCATTGATTTAAATTCTTAAGCGTTTCGAACTTCTTTGTATTGTTTTTACTCAAATTAAGGAGTGATCAAGACTGGCAACTGCTAGTCAAAATATCTCCATGAAAATAAATCATTCCTTGGAAGTACAAGTTTTTTCATTCTTTTAATTATGCAACTACCAACGGAGACAAGCATTCTAATTGAGCTTCTAGTTTGTTCCGTTTGGTTAAATGCTAAGCAACACAAGCGAATTAGAAAATTAAATTCTTAGCTTTTTGAATAGACGTTTTTGTTTGTACTGACGGTAACGTGTTTTCGATTCATGAAGACTTGCAGTTCATGATTAGATAACGTGATGCATTTTCTTGGAACTTTTAAAATATTGTGGAAGTGAGTTTTTCAAATTCTAGTCATTCTTACACAGAAATTGCTTTCTCGTCATTTTGAGTTGCAAAACGATAAATAAGGTAAAGATGGACGATGACCATTTGAGCGGAAGTTCAAGTTCCTTTAGAGAAGTGTCGGAGTTAGCTCCTCCTTAATTCCCTAATTGTTCACTAGGGGTCGCTCTCCCTACACTATAAATACTGCTCAACTTCTTAAAAATGTGATCTAAAAAAAGAATACCCGCTCGGCCCGGTGGCTAGGATCAAAGTGTAGTATCTGTGCTTTGTGAGCTGCCGAGCCGGGTGTCTGTCGAACTCTCTGCTTGCAGAGAGGAACCCGGACGAAGCTCCGCCGAAGGGTGGGGTTTCGTTCGGGGAGGTTGACGGAACTAGCCCGCTTGGTCGGGTTTAGATGGGTTTTATTTTTGGCTGGGCCTACGGGCTCAGACATACCCACATTAAAAAGGCCTTGTGCCACATTCAATTCCTGTGGGTGAATTGATAAATACCATCTCTCACAGAGAACCACGTTTTGCCCATTTGTGGGAAATGCCATGAACCTCACACACACGTACGTACGAACATTCACCAAAATACAAACTCTTTACGTTCACACACAAACACAAAAGTTAATGTCTATGTCAAGTGTAAATTTGTTGTTTAATACATATAATTTATATATATATATATATATATATATATATATATATATATATATCGGTCTTGTTTGTTTTCGTTACCTCTTCGGTTGGATTCAACTTGAGTCCGCCATGTTCTTGTAGTTAGACCTTCTTCTAGCGGGAATAAAGAGCACGTTTTTCTAATTCAACAACACTCAAACCCACACGGTCCTCTACAGAAGAAACGCCATATTTGAGTAATAAGCTTGTCGGAGTTAACTCCTCCTTCACTCCGTTAACCCTTTCACCAGGGGTCTCTCTTCCCTGGCTATAAATAGCCGCTAACCCTTCGCCTCTTTCTCTTTTTCCTTCAGGCCTGTGCACCGACACCTTGAGGTAAATCTCTTTTTCCTTCAGGATTTCAGCTATCAACCTCGAAATGTAGGCGCTAACAAGGGATAGCGTGGAAACACGCTAAGCACAATACACACACACGCACGCACATACAGAATATTCACACACGCACGCCCATACAGAATATTCACACATACTTCGTCCTTTGTACTGTTTCCATGTATTGTAACTTGTTATTAATATATATTTGTATATACATATATTATCGGTCTTGTGTTTTGTTTGCTTTCTTTGCCTTCTTCTTTGGACTTAATCAAAGTCCAACCTTTTTATGTAGTTGGGCCCGGCGGGCAGGAGTATCTGAACCTTACTTGCGTTTCTTCGACGTCTGACTTCTATCAACAACATAACCGCAACGGCCCCTCTACAAGCTGTCGTTTTACAAACGTTCCAGTTTTCGATGTTTTACTCTACTGATATTAATTAAAAAAAATGTAGTTCGAGTAAATAAAAAATATCGAGTATCAATTCCCTAAAAAACATAGATAAAAATAAATACAGTATTAAAAAAATGATAAATAAATACGATAGTTTTTGCAACACATTGTAGTCATCTTGTAGCAGCGATTAGATGTGTTTTTCACTGGCGGAGGAATTCCCTCACAGAAGTAAATTGGTTGAACTGTGAACTAATCAAATCCACCGGCGGAAGGATACAAAAACCGGACCTACTTTGAGGAAGAAAAAAAGGGAATTCTCTCTCTTTAGCCGCGGCCGCCAAGGGATCAAAGACGATGAGTTGCCGATCGCTACCTCGCTTCCTGAACTGACAACACACTTTTTCTTACCGACGAAGGCGTTCGAACTTTTGTACAACCATGCATGGACAGTGTACCCAAAACTTTAGGTATTTGTTGCCTGAAGGTTACCAGAACAAACCATTAAATATTATGTAAAGGGATTACCGTTCTTGTTAATTTTCTACTTGAAATTGCTGACGCTTACAGCGACCCTTAATCCTTCCTTATAATCTCTTATCTAAAACAATATCAGCCCGTCAACACAAATCTACGCCAAACAACTCTCTTTACCAAAAGACGAAATTTAGATATCAAATATGTTACTATCTTTAAAACAACAGATTTGTACTTCCTGTTCTCTCATAAACTGCAAGTAATTGTAGTGACTAAAATAATTTTTACGTAATTAATTGATATTTTGAATTTAACGTTTACAGTAATAAGAAATTGACTAAAATATTAGGTCTCATCGAGACTATTTCTATAAGAAGAAAACTACAGCACATATATATTCGGAATTTAATCTCCTGTGAATTAGTACGCTTCTGAAGCCAAAGATTATTAATAATACAGTAATTGAGGCTCAAGGTCGAAAAAAAGGGGGAGACTAGTCAAGGTTGGTCATCATTAGGTAGCTAATAGGATTCACGACCCATTCATTCGTTACAATATTCTCATTCACCATAAGAATTTATCCGTCACCATCCGCTCGTTCATACACCAAAATGCCTTACACACGCCGGGCACCACACGAGTTAAAAATCCCAATATTTACAATTTTGCATAATATATATATATATATATATATATATATATGTGTGTGTGTGTGTGTGTGTGTGTAAAAGTTTTATCAATAGAATAATGTGGGAGGATAATGACCCCGAAAAAGAAGGAATGATTTTAACAGGACCCGTCCAATCAACAAAAGTAAGAATGACCTCTTTATTCTGTCTTCGAACAAAATCAAGAGGCTCTCTCGCTAAGGGAGACGGAAAGGATAAAAAATGATGGGCATTAGAAAATTCAAAAACTGGCCCTGTCGAGATGAAAAGGCGAGCCAAAAGAAACTGGGGAGGTTGGGAATCTCGACTTGGATCATAACAAAAGCAGAAGCCGGGGGACAGGCCTGGGACAATATTTACTCACATTAACTAGGTACACTTGGAAGAGTTTATCTTAACCAGTGAAAGCCTCCTCAGGAAACCGCTCGTTGTGAATTAGGGTTAGTTAAAAAAGAAAATCAAAGTTTAGTCCAGTTTAAGCAAACTAGACTTGTAGCAGTTACCCACCTTTCGCTGAAATCTGTCGATACCAACAGCTTTCTATCAGTTCTAATCTTCATCTTGAGCTGATGCTGAAATAATCTGATCAGATCCTGATGAGAATAGCGATCACATCGCACGATCTCCTCCATTCGCGTCTTCCAAATCAACATTCGAGCCGTGGCCAGCAGCGTCAGAAACACCATCTGGTTGACCCCAAAATACGGGGGGGGGGCGACACATTGTCACACGCGTATGTGCGATCAATGAGTAAGAGCTCTCATCTCGCTGACATAGTTCCAAAGGAGGCGTACCCGAGGATAGTGGTAGAAAGCGTGCGAAGCCGTTTCCTCTAAGCCAAGGTCACATCGTTGACAGTCTGGTAAATCTGCCAAGCATCATTTGAACGCTACGTTATCGAGAGGTAGCCGATTCCGAACCAATCTCCACGTAAACGAAAGTTCAGGGTTGCTGAGATAATCCGTCGCTGGCAGCCAAGACTGAAAGAGCGCAACTCGGTCGCCGACAAACCGAACCGGCCGCAAAGCGGATCCTTCGCGACCCTCTCCCTCCACTAATTCCCGTTAGAACTCACCTAGGCCGAGAAAGGTCACTGGACTGAGAAATGACCCTCAAGGCCGATCGGCACTCGAGGAGGAAATCCGACTGATCCCGAGGCCTACGATTACACTAAGTCTGACGAACCGACCGAGACAGCGCAAATAGAACTGTCCGCTTTCCATTCACCTGTACCACAGCGCTGAGGGAGCGATATAGGAGACTAATTTGCCGGCAATTTTATAGTTTTTCTTTTCATTCTCATTAGCCCTAACATCATAAAAAGAAAAACCAACTGTGTGGAATGTTTTCGTTTGAAAAAACAAAGATGAAACTCAATTCACGAAGTGTGAGAAGACCATGAAGTCTTCTGGAGGATCTACCACGATGATCTTGCATTTGAAGAAAATTCATCAAATCGACATAACTCAAGATGCAAACTAGCCTCTTGTGAAAATGGTAAGAACATTGGAAGACTTTTTAACAAAATAATCTATGGAAGAAGAGATTTCAGAGTTAGCTGCCATAGATGAATTTTCTTTCAATTCATTCGCCAAAAGCAATTTTATACAGACAAATCTTCATGATCACATGGGCAAATATGATAAATTACCGTCAACATCTGCAAATGGAATCAGGAATATGGTAATGAATTACTAAATCAAGAAAGAAGATCTTATTCATTATTTCGAAAAAGTAGCACTGAGGATTGACTTTGGATGAATACACATCAATTCAAAATAGACGATATAGGAACATAAATGTTCATTATGAAATGGACAAAGTCCGACAATTATTTTAAGACATTTTTATGTTTACACATTCTTTTTATAGATACAAATATTTAAGTAAATTTATAGATACAAATATTTAAGTAAATTTATAGATACAAATATTTAAGTAAATGCTCTGTTTTATAATAAACAGTATCTATAACATTTATCGAATCTGTATCCTATACGGAACCGCCTGACGTGCCTTAACCGATCGAGCCACGGAGGATCGTTCGATTAGCAAGGTCGATTTTACTGTTTTTAAACTACAATCTTTCATGAATCTCTCATGTACATTTATATCTGCTCAAAGCGTATTCAAATGTAAACAAATGACGTCACACATCATGAAATAGACAAAGTTATTTTAAGACATTTTTATGTCTATACATTCTTTTTATAGATACAAATATTTAAGTAAATGCTGTTTTATAATAAACAGTATTTATAACATTTACCGGCCTGAATGTCCGAAAAATATCTATATAGGATACAGGTTCGATTCCTGTCGGAGGACGAATATTTTCTATGAAAATTTCTCGGACATTCGGTAGTAAATGTTATAAATACTGTTTATTATAAAACAGAGCATTTACTTAAATATTTGTATCTATTAAAAAAAAATAGAATGTATAAACATAAAAATGTTTTAAAATAAATGTTCATGTGAAAGACGACCCTTAGTCGTTGGGTCTTATTAATATCAATGGTTCCCTTAAAAGCAAAAGAACTGAGAAATTTGCGAGAAGACATCTTGAATTTGGATTGGATTTAGATAAACATATTGTTGGCTTTACGACCGATGGTGCTGCTATGATGGTGAAGTTTGGAAAGGAAATAAGACCTTAACATTAATAATGTATTGCGCGTATGCATACATCTGTCTGTGATAGACATTCTTTATCAAAACATATTGAAAATATCGCCTCAACCGATGAGACTGATAAAAAAGTGAAGAGATTATTATAACAGACGATAGTGATGATGAAGCTGAAATAAGCCAACAAGATATAATTTTTCAAACAGATTTGGCTCACGAAAATGCTTGTTTCCCCAAACTAAAACCTGAATTTAACAATATCTTAAATAAGGTAAGAAAACTTCCCAAACTTTTCCGAAAATCGCCTACAAAAAAAAAAAAAAGAAATTTTGCAAGATTTGTATGAGCAAACTTCGATAACAGAGTCTATGGACTTATACTTGATTGCAGATCCATCTAACTACCGTCCTATCAGTTTCCTACCACTCTTCGATAAAGTCTCACAGACATGCCGTCGCCTCCTCCTGTCTTTTCTACAAATGCTTTCATGGTAACTGTTCCGACGAACTACTTTCGTTAGTTCCCAGACAGCATGAATTTAAGCGTGCTACTAGACTGGCATCACGGTCCCATCCTTTCACTGTCGAAACGGTTAAATGTGGCCGTCTCTTCTACTCCAATAGCTTCATGTCGCTCACTTCCCATCTGTGGAACTCTCTTCCTCTTACTTGCTTCCCTGATAGCTATAATCTTCAAATATTCAAATGCAATGTCAATCGACATTTTCAGATGCCTTGGTCTATTCCCCGTCCTTCTCTTCACCCTTTCCTCGATCACGCTTCTTTACTCTCGCTCCCACTCTGTAACCCTTGCGTACTAGTGGCATCCCACCTTGCTTGGGGTGAAATGTTTAAAAAAAAAAGAGAGAGAACCAAGTGGGATAGCACATTCCAAATGATAGTGAGATTTTTAAAATTAAAAAGCTGCATTCCAAATGCTTAACGAGCAGTACTTTCTACAGAAGCTGTAGCTGACGATGGACGGAAAACTCTCGATTTGCTTTATGGAATCCTACATCCAGCAGAGATTATTGTGAAGTCCATTTGCGCTGATGATACGGATTTACTCAAAGCGGGATATTCTATAGAATTTTAATTGGATAAATTTAATATCGTCAGCTCTAAATCTTCGCGAAAAACAGAGAAGAAATAAGAGAAGAAATGTGGTAACCTTGACTTTCTCAAGTTATTTACACAATCCAAGGAAGTTTAAAGACAAACCAACCTCCTGACCTTTTCTTTTTCTAACAAAACAACTTTAAAAGAAGTATGCTGAACAAGCATAGTGGAGATTATTTCCTGGATATCACGAGGAGAACATAAGAGAATTATGCGAAGAAAATAAAATAGAAGGGAATCTAAAAACAAGTGTTACTGCTGTCCTATTTACTTCCGAAGCTGATGAACCCATGCGTGAATATACGAGTGCAATGAAGAAAATGAATGAAGAGCCCAAGGTAGTAACAAATGAACTTGAAATCTTCAAAGAATTCAACAAGTATTTTGAGGCAACTTCGAACAGAAGGGAAAATCTTGAGAGATTATATAGAGCATTGCTTACACAAAGCAACTAGCATCCAATCGGAAAGAGTTTATTCAATTACCGGACTTCTCAACACAAAAATTAGAACAAGTTTGTCCTGTAAAACACACAATGCACTGTGTTTATTGAAAGATCATTTCCTAAGGAAAGGGAATCATCAAGTAATTCATTAAACTTGATCGATTCTTACAAATACAAGGACTAATGATTTAAGTTAATTCTTTTTTTTAGTTTTTAATTCTTTTAGTATCTGTTTTTCGAGAGACTTTATCCATACATATCCATGAAATAAATGATATATTATATGTTTGTTTTGGATTTATTTCTTTTAAAAATCAAAAAACCGGGTGGACTAAACATTTAGAAATCGCTAATTTTTTTAGTTTTTTAATTTTTTTAATTTTGTTTTGGTAACTAACATTTTTATTCGCTTATTTCTTAGCATAGATTGGTTATAATGTAGAAGTAAACAGAAATAAAGGCACAAAATGTTTCGCTTCTTTAAATGAATTCGAATGATACAGTTTTATTTGTACGCCGTTATTGAATGACTTAGTATATTAAATATAAATTTTCCGTCAGTATCTGTCTGTATTTCTGAGATGAGCTATTATGTACACTATTTACATTATTCGGACTATTGTCCTCATCTTTGTCGCCATATTTATTACAACGTTTTGGCCGTTGTACGCTCCGGCCTTCTTCCGGTGGTTGGAATGTCGAACTGAACCCTTTATTTCTCTCACAAACAGGCGATAACTGATAACTGCCATTCATTAGACATGGCACGTGGAACTAGAACAGTCTACCTCAGTGAGCAAAATAAAGGGTCCAGTTCGACATTCCAACCACCTGAAGAAGGCCGGAGCGTACAATGGCTGAAACGTTGTAATAAATATGGCGACAAAGATAAGAACAATAGTCTGACTAATGTAAATAGTATAAATTTTTCTATCTTGATTGCACTGTTGGCATAGAAGTATTTTTCTCTTATAGTGATTGGGATTTTATATATAAATATTTTATGTACATTCATTCCTCTACAATAATTCAAATGTTTGTGCCTACACCAGTGTAAAAATTTTAAATATCATAGACTCGATTGCTCTATGTCGAAAACGGAGTACAAATAAAAATAATTCCCCAATTTAATTCTTTTAATAATAACAAATTAATTTTATAATTACTGTTTTGTTTTTTCTTTCGTTGCATCCTTAATTTCATTCTATTTGTGCGCTGTTTTTAACATGGAATGTGCGTGGGTAAATGGAATGTGTAATTATTTAAAATCCAGATCATATTTTAAAGTTTTGCACCCTTGCATCCTTGGTTTTAAAAACGGTGCATAAATGAAATAAATTTTTAAACTCCTAACATTCTAACTCAGTCAGTTATGTGCCATGCGTGATACACGCTAAGGTGATCATTTATCTTTCTATACACGACTGACGAGGCAGACTTTTATCCCCGCAGTAGGTTGCCATTTCTTTCTGCGGTAGACCAGTTGTCATCCAGGTCTGTTCTGCTATAACTGGGAGTGGGGAGAGAAGAGAATTCATACTTTTCCCAAGGGTATTAGCAGGTAAGTGAATGTAATGGACTGGAATTCGAACCCGGCTCTCCGATTCCCCAGTCAGAACCGCTATCCATTACTCCACCGTGCTTCTTCCCGTTCCAGTTGAGGATCGTTTTAACATAAGATTGAATGACGCAGTGAACCTCCTCCCGGAAAATTAGAAAATAATACATTTTTCCGATTTTTTTCGCGATAATCTGAAAATTTGGCGTCTAATCGATATCAATTCATTAAAAAAAGAAAAAAAAATAGTGGGCACTTCTCTAAGTCCGCCAAAACCGGTTTTGAGAATGACTAACACTTAAATTCGGTTTTGAAAATTATCGTTTTTATTTTTTGCGAACCATAGTTTTGATGTATGATTTACTGAACGTTAAGCCGAGCCGCGCTACTAACAACGTATTCACTGAAATGGTTAATTATCTATGATTGACTTTTACTTCCTTGTTAAGTATTTATTTGCGGTTGTAACTAAATACTGTTTTATCTTAACATTGAAGTCTTGAGTTATACTTAATTATTAACGGCCACCGATCGTCACAAAATCTGGGAAGGTTTCCCTCGCTTCGAACAGGTGCAACCATACTTTTAAATAACTTCCCGCGTCCAGTACACACGTTATCACACCAGGGGCTTTAGGGAAATTACGGGGATTATCTACCAACCTTTCGTCGACAGAGGCGATCTTATATAAGGGGACCCAAAAGTCTCTCTTCTGCGTGGAGAGGTCTTTCTCCAAATCCCGTCTGTCCACCTTGCAGATTTCTTCTGCTCCGGGGAAATATTTCTTTTTCTTTTTATCCCTGGACGGGTGGGGTGGGGTAAAAGTTGACGAGTGGGGAGGTGCAGAAGTGGAAAGGGACGGAACCAAAGTAGGGGAAGCGGGGAGGCTGATGTCCTCAATTTGTTTTTCCGCTGGCAACGCATAGACGGATTGAGACCTGGCTTTGTCCATGACCCTCTACGCCCTACTTTTTCCTCCTCCCCCACCCCTTCTTCAAAGCGGAGGACCAAAGTAGCGGCATTTCCTCCGTCTCCATATATGAATCCAGCCGTTGATGCTTTTGCTGATGCTTCTGTAGTTGTTGTTGCTTTTGTTGCTGCTTCTCTTACTGTTATTTTTCTTGTTGTTAGTGCTTTCGTTGTTGCTGGTGTTGCTTCTGCTCTTGTTGTGGCAGCAGTTCTTGTTGTTGATGCTGCACCTCCTCTGGCCGCTCCTGGGGTTGATGTTAATGTTGAGGTGGTGGCACATCCTGCTGCAGGGAGTAGGTGCCTTCCTCTGTTAAAACTACTGCTTGTGCTGCTGCTGTTGCTTGGCTAGGCTGTGGCGCCACGTTCTTGCCGGGATACGCCTTTGACATCTGTTCCGAGGCACCACGACCAGCAATAGGGACGACACCCCACCTCCAACTACCACGGGTAACATCTTTTCTCCGTACATCAGGACGTTTAGGAATTTCAGAGAAACTTTTCCAGGTCAGTGTCACCTGGATGACAAAGTCATCGGTAGCGGTGCCCGCTTTGTTCCTTGTTGCCAAAACGTCCTCCACTTTGTCATACTGGGTAAAAAAAAAAGCCCCAAACCAGTCTTCCGAAATGTCTACGGGCACCCGATATACATCACTTTTGTCTTGTGGGCGTACATATATTCCGTCTGTAGTCGGACAGACTTTGTCGCCAAAATGCCGCCGGCCAATTGCCTGGCCTCTGGTTCGGTCTTCAGCAAAATGTCCCATAGCGCATTCGACCTCCTAGCCAGAATTTTGGGGCCAATCTTAAGGTTTTTCAATGCCTCCTCTATAGTTTCCCTGATGAATCCAATTAGTTTCCGATTTTTTATGTCGGTGGTCAGCAGGGAGATTATTCTAGTATTAATGCGGTTCAGCGCTCCTGGTATAGTGAGGAACTCGTTTCCTTTGGTATATTCTGCATATTTTTCTTGTAAGCGTGCATAATAGTTGGGGTCTTTTGGGGGTCTACTTTCGGTCCAGGCAGTGTTTTTTTTTTTGTAAAGTGGAAGCGTTTACACAGGTGGTGAGGGTTATTCAGCAGTTTCCGCCACAGTGATGAAGTCACCTCCACAGCGGTCAAATAAAAACTTCACTCCCAAATTCCCACAAATGGACGTCTCGACATTCCGAGAAAATAAACAAGTCTTACGCGGAATAAAATTAAAAAGAAAAGTCTAGCGACACAGAAATGAAAAGGAATTAAATTCGCAGGAGTGGGTGATTGGGTAAAAGAAAATTTAACTTGTGTAAGTAAAGAAACAAAATTAAAACGAGATAAGGTTGGCGGTGGTGAAACATACAAAAAGAGCAAGATAAGAACTAAATAAAATAAAAAAAACAGCTAAAAATGGAAAAGTGCGATAAAGTTTCTCAAATAACAAAAGAAAAAAATTTAAAAGATAAAATTAACGTGAATTCTGTTTTTCCAAAGAGTTCAGAATTAAAAAAAAAATCCACAAATCTGGACGGTGGGTGGAGGAGAGAGAAAAAACTGTTAATCTTGGGAAATACTGTTCTTAGCCTGCACAAGAAAAAATCGTCGATAGAAACTCTGCGTTATGGTGAGACAACCACACTCTACACACTTTCCTTCCATGCACTGCTATAAACAACGGAAGCGAGCGTGAATGTTATAACTTAGTATAGGGTTTAAGGTCAATCTGTGCCAAATCTGCATATTTTAGTTCTGTTACCATATCAACAGTGTCGATACTTTTTGATCAGACCTCGTATATGAAATTTCTTTCTATCAAATATACGCGAAATTTTCGAATGTTTGAAATAATATAAGTGTTTGCTAAATTATTAAACTTATATTTAAGTTGCAAACGCTTTTATATACAAAATTTTGTTGTAAAAAAACATAAATTAGAATGTAAGATTTGTTGGAGTTACCTCCGACTTCGCTCTTTAAACTAAGAGAACAGGTCATTTCGACCTTGACCTCTTGTTTGTGCTGTCTATACACTGTAAACCTGTGGTAGAGACTAGCAAGTTCCCTTTTTAGTTAACGACCGGCAACACGCAACGCCTGCACTGGACCTGTGACATGCCTGAACAACGCCATCTCTTCTTTCCTTCCCAACACGTTAAGTTGGCATCCCGGCCGAGACCAACATCAACTGCAACAATCAACAGCGATGATCCTGGCAACAACCCACATCAGCTTCAACTGCAACAACCAGCAGCGCATCCCGGCCAACATCAACTTCAACACCAACAACCAACAGCGATCATCCCTGCAACGACCATCATCAACTTCAACTACAGCGATCATCTCTGCAGCGACCACCTGCATGACCAACAGCGATCACCTGTAACGACCAACCTCGACCATCAATGCCTGCACTAGTACTTCTGCACCTCTACCGTTTCCGACCACTTTTATTTCTTTTTCTTTTCTAGAATAAATTAGCATATATCATATATATCCTCGTTCTGTCGTCTATATTGTTTCACCGTCAGATTTAACGTCTTCAAAAATGTTAGCGGGCCTCTTGTGACCTCATTCACCCTTGTGTGATACTGGGGCGCTCGGGGGTCCGCTACAGATTGTACCACAAATTATGGACTATGTTAACTGGAAGTTTGTTTAATTATTAACGCCGCTCGACAATTTCCATAGTGTCAGAGAAAGATTTATAAATTGAAAAAAAAAATAAATAAAATAACAGCAAAAAACAAACAAACAAAAAAAAAACAAACAAAATCAATGGAAATAACATGTTGCATAAACGGTTTGTTTGTGTCACTTTTGTGGAAGATGCTAGTGTTTGTCGAAAAAGTTAAGATTTTATGAGGCAAAACTAGCGGAATCTTGAATACTATGAATGGCTGCGTGCAGATAATGAAATAAAGGTTTTTACCTCCAAAGATTCGCTAAAAAATGAGAATACATGATGTAAAAATGCCCCAAACTTAATAAAAACAGTTCCATCGTCAAAATCTTTATGTCATTATTAAGAGGAAAGACCAAAGGATTTTTCGATTACTAGCACATATGTTTTTCTTGATTCAACGAGTGACCATAAATTAGTATTGGGAAATCTGAACATTTTTTTTGCAATGGGAAACATATTGATTTAAAAATTCTTGTAAAAATCAGATGATTGTTGGATTCTAATAAAACTTTTAGGACTTATTCACAAATGAATGATATTTTGCTTTTAGAAAATTTGATAAAAATGTTTTTTTTTTTTAAATCTGTTTGGTTTGGCTTGTTTTGTTTTACGTCATATCAACCTGAATGGGTTATTTAAGTCCGACAAGAATTTTATTGCTGGTAATAATTTTTCTTTAAAAATGTATTGCTCGTATTAAAACCTATTTCTACATTTTCATGGTGTTCTGAGTCCAGTTTGGGAGTTAATTATTTGCCCATAGCTGGGACCCTAACAGGTGCTACTACCCCGAGTCAGGATGCATCTGGGAACACCAGCAATTAAGAGGTAGTTACGAGCTCCTCAAAAACTCCTGATCAGAGGCTTTGCTGTTGGATGTAGTTTATCGTCTTACCGAGGACACGGATGTAGTTTATCGTCTTACCCAAGACGATTAAAATCTGTTACCTCCACTTATTTTATTTTAGAGAAATTCATTTTGTAGCGATTAATGTTTATATTAGTTATAAGGATAAGTTCTTGGAGAATTTAAATCATTTCTTTTTTGTCAAACAGAAACCACAGTTCCAGAAAATCTGTCCTGAATCGTAAAATAAAAATGCAATAAAATTAAGACATTATTTAATTAGGAAAGCTTTTAATCGATTTTATGAATGATATAATTATGGATAATTATAGGATATAATTATAGGATATAATTATAGGTACTATTATTTTACGCTGAAATATAGTATTAGGTTGTTCAGAAAATAATGTAACATTTTAGAATAGACCTTTTGTGTTCTGATACATCATAATAATTGTACAGAAAAAATAAAAATAATTCTAATATATTATAATAATTGCACAGAAAAAAAAAAATAATTCTAATATATTATAATTGCACAGAAAAAATAAAATAATTCTAATATATTATAATAATTGCACAAAAAAATAAAAAATAATTCTAATATATTATAATAATTGCACAGAAAAAAAAAAAATAATTTAATATATTATAATAATTGCACAGAAAAATAAAATAATTCTAATATATTATAATAATTGCACAGAAAAATAAAATAATTCTAATATATTATAATTGCACAGAAAAAAAAAAAAATAATTCTAATATATTATAATAATTTAACAGAAAAAATAAAAATAATTCTAATATATTATAATAATTGCACAGAAAAAATAAAAATAATTCTAATATATTATAATAATTGTTGAAAAATAAAAATAATTCTAATATATTATAATAATTGCACAGAAAAAATAAAATAATTTAATATATTATAATAATTGCACAGAAAAAAATAAAATAATTCTAATATATTATAATAATTGCACAGAAAAAATAAAAATAATTCTAATATATTATAATAATTGCACAGAAAAAAATAAAAATAATTCTAATATATTATATAATTGCACAGAAAAATAAAAATAATTCTAATATATTATAATAATTGCACAGAAAAAAATAAAAATAATTCTAATATATTATAATAATTGCACAGAAAAAAAAAATAATTCTAATATATTATAATAATTGCACAGAAAAAAATAAAAATAATTCTAATATATATAATATATTATAATAATTGCACAGAAAAATAAAAATAATTCTAATATATTATACTAATTGCACAGAAATACATTACTCATTCCGAATGATTAAAGTATCGTATTTTATACGAATAAGAATACTAATAAGACATTATATATCCCTCGTCTTGAACATTAAAAAAGAAGGGATACATTTACTGTTTTTGTATGAGTTCAAGTTTGGTCATGTTATTTTATTAAATTTAAAAATTTATTAATTTAAATAATATTCTATTATTATTATTATTATTATTATTATTAGTATTAGTATTATTAATATAAATTATTATATATTTTTATAAATTTTCATAATAATATATAATATTATATTAATAATATATAAAAATATATAAATTATTATATATTATTATAAATTATGACATAATAAGATATATTATATTAATAATATATAAAAATATATAAATTATTATATATTATTATAAATTTTCATAATAATATATAATATATTAATGATATATAAAAATATATAAATTATTATATATTATTATAGATTTATTAAATTTAAAAATTTATTAAATTTAAAATTTATCATTTTATTAAATTTATTAAATTATAAAAATTTATTAAATTTAAAAATTTATTATTTTATTAAATTTATTAAATTTAAAAATTTATTAATTTATTAAGTAATATTTTATTATTATTATTATTATTATTATTATTATTTATTATTATAAATTTTCATAATAATATATAATATTATATTAATAATATATAAAAATATATAAATTATATACTATTATAAATTTATTAAATTTAAAATTTATTATTTTATTAAATTTAAAAATTTATTAATTTATTGAGTAATATTTTATTATTATTATTATTATTATTATTATTATTATTATTATTATTATTATTATTATAAATTATTATAAATTTTAAATAATATATATAATATTATATTAATAATATATAAAAATATATAAATTATTATGTATTATTATAAATTTATTAAATTTAAAAATTTATTAAATTTAAAAATTCATTAATTTATTAAATATTATTATTATTATTTATATATTTATTTTTTTTAAATGAAGCACATCGGGGAAACGGATACTTTAACAGGTTCACGTGCCACACATTGAGGAACAGATCTCAACCCCCACCTCTGTTCCATTGCTCCAACATATTTAATCAGCTTTAGAGAGGATGATGGGAAATGGTTGTAAGAATAGCATCTCTGTCTTATTTTGGTTCCAGATTTTATGAAACAGAAAATCCCCAACAATTTGCTCGAAATTTGTACACCGAGAAACTAAAAATACAGCAGTTTTGTAGGTTTACTGAGCGCTATAGGGTTTGCATGATTCCTTTCTGTAAAAACCAATTCCGTTTGCAGAAATGTGAGACAGTTGCCTGGCAAGAAGGAACAAGATGTGTTTCTGCGTTCATTCATCGTCATGCGAATGTTGATTTCGATGACAAAAATGAAGAGAGTCTACTTAAGTAGTCATCATACTCTACATCATCGGGTTGCATAATTAAAAACCAGTTTTAATGTTAAGGACATTATAGAGAATGAGAGTATATTCTTGTACTTTATCAAAAGGTTGCAAGTTTGTAACAAACAAGCAACACTAAAATATATATGCACATTCAAGAAAGTTCGTTGTTCTTTATCATCCATGGGATATGAGCGTAAATAACTCACAGGGTCACTCTAGTTAAAACCACGACACAGTATACAGCGCCATATTTCGGCTCGGTGGAGTAATGGATAGCGGCTCGGATTGAGGAATCGGAGAGCCGAGTTCGAATTCCAGTCGAATCCATTACATTCACTTACGTGCTAATACCCTTGGAAAGGTACGAGTCCTCGTTTTCTCCGCCCGGCTATATGTAAATAAGTAGTAGGACAGATTCTATTGCCGTGGATGGCAATTGGTCTGCCGCAGAAAGAAATGGCAAACTACTGCCGGGAAAAGAATCTGCTTCGTAAGTTATGTATCGAAAGATACATGATCGCGTAAACGTGTATCAAGTATGGTACATAACTGACTGACTATAATATAGCTTTGGATGGCAACTGGTCTGTCGCAGAGAGAAATGGCAACCTACTGCGGGAAAAAAATCTGGCTCGTTAGTCATGCATCGAAAGATACATGATCGCTTAAGCGTGTATCACGTATGATGCATAACTGACTTACGTTACTAATTGGAGCTTGAAGATTGACAATGCGTGGCGGGGTCCTATAAATCCCGGTTCTAGGGTTGATGTTAGATTTTGGTGTGTAGTAGACCCTAATGAAGCTTTTCAATAGAGACTGGTTATGACACCATAATGGTATCGGATATATTCACGTGGGGTGGTTCCATTAATCTACATAAACGCGTCATTGTCCGGTGACCCTTACACTTACATTACTTCCTGGCCATTTGCTCATTATTCATGGTCTTCATCTACCACAAAAAACAGCCGGTTATTCCAGCAGGATTATGCACTGTGTCATCGTACATATGTTGCCCAGAATTGGTCTGTATGGCATTTTAGAGTCTTCTGGTAAGGTCTCCATGTTTGCGTGACATGATTCGCAGTAAAGAATTTATGGGGCATATCACAGGGAACAATTCACACGCAAAATCGTGCATCTTCATGTATGAGGAAACTGAGGACACAGGATGACTCGTCATCTCCGAGAGGCGTTTTGACCACAAATCGAGTTGCTTTCACAAAGGTAGGTTAGAACGTCAGTATATATATATATATATATATATATATATATATATATATATATATATATTAATATTATGAAATGGGCAAAGTCCGGCAATTATTTTAAGGCATTTTTATGTTTATACGGAACCGCCGTCATATAGCCTGTCTTGCCTTTAACCAATTGCGCCACAGAGGAGCGTTCGGTTACTGTTTTTAAACTACAATCTTCCATGATTCTCTCACGTACATGCATATCTGCTCATGGCGTATCCAATTGTAAACAAATGACGTCACACATTAAGTAATAGACAAAGTCCGACAATTATTTTAATACATATAGGATGCAGGTTCGATTCCTGTCGGAGGACGAATATTTTCTATGAAAATTTCTCGGACATTCAGGCCGGTAAATGTTGTTTAATACTGTTTATTATAAACAAAGCATTTACTTAAATATTTGTATCTATAAAAAGAATGTATGAACATAAAAATGTCTTAATATGTATATATATATATATATATATATATATATATATATATATATATGTGTGTGTGTGTGTGTGTGTGTGTGTGTGAGAGAGAGAGAGAGAGAGAAAGTCCGCCCAAAAAATGTATACGAGCTTCAGGAAAGCTTTTAGATTTTTTCCTACATTGACAAAAACCTGAAAATTCATGTGCAACATTCCTATTGGACACTTGGCCAACGTTGCCCAAGCAGTAGTTCGCCGTACTAATTAATGTCTAGAAGCTAAATGCCACCATTTTAAGCACCTCTTGCGTTTGAGTCCACAGGTAACTTGTATTAATCTCAGGATGTCTGAATAAATTTAGTATTACAATATCTATACATGTTCTTCCTTAAAGTGTGTATACATTTTTTTGGCGTATATATATATATATATATATATATATATACATATATATATATATATATAAAACTTTTTATATAGTATATATATATTGACTTTACTAATCTACTTTTTGTATGTTTCATTGTAATATAAATTGAACTGCACCACATATTTGATTTAAAAAGAACTGATTCAACGTGCAAATTTTCGGGATAACAACTGAGACATTACTCTATTTATTGAACAATTTAGTTCATGCTACATTGACTGATAAACTCCTACAATAAAAAAAATTCTTAAATTGCCATATTAGTAAAAAAAATCACTGTCTTAGATTTTAAAAAATTCAACCTTAGCGTTGTGACTGCATGCTCCAAACGTTTGTATCCGTTAACACATCTCAGAAAAAACATATTTCGATTCGTATTATATTTTTTCGTCTCGGATGCTACCTGAATTTTACCAAAAACAAAATAATTTCCCTGCCTGAAGATGACTGAATGTACAGTCGAAAATACTTGAATATTAAAGAAAGACCTTATACATCTTATAATTTTTTAAAAATAAGGATCATAACATTCATTGAGTGATTTGTAGGTTAATGCACCTTTAAAATTTTGTTAGTGAAGAGATTTCGCCATTTTATATCATTAACTTTACTAATCTACTTTTTGTATGAATGATTCATTGTAATATAAACTGAATTGCACCACATATTTGATATATATATATATATATATATATATATATATATATATAGAGAGAGAGAGAGAGAGAGAGTGAGAGAGATAGATAGATAGATAGATAGATAGATAGATAGATAGATAGATAGATATTATCCGTCTGATGATTATCATTGCATAGAACTCTGAATGGTGGATTTTGATATCGTAATAATGACTGGCCGCTCATATCCGAGTATGCCTGTCTACTAAGACGGCTCGACAATCCCTGTAGCAGACGCCTGCTCAGGCACATTTTTGTTCCACACCCAGAGCCCACCTAAGGTTTATAACGCAAATATGACAGAGCAGACCTAAGTACAGTTTCTGTGCGAGAGCGTATTATCTGGCGTGATCAATCGTCTGGAGCAGGCCAGTACACTCAAACTCTCCGTCCTGATGACTTCCGAGTTCGTACAACTATCGACGGACCCCAAATACTTCCGTCTACACAATTTTAATCACAAGGTCAAACCGTGGTATAGTTTTGAGACACTTTCTTCTTCAATGACTTTCCATTAAGAGAAGAACACCTTTTCGTAAATTTTCTGAAGGATTTTGCAGTACAGTGGGCCATGATAAGTTTTTAGCAACCCTTGATTACAGCAATTTTAGCTTTTTTAATAACGTCTATTCTTTTTTTCAGACAATACCGTGTTAGTATCAAGCTACTCTTATCTATGAACGATAGTTGACTTATATTTTGCAATGAAAGTTCGCGGAAGTAAGGAAATTAGTAAATTCCAACAAGGGCAAATAATTGGATGGCATCGGTGTGGCAAGTGAAATAGAGAAATTGCTAGGTTTTTCCACGTTAATCATCAAACGATTAATAGAAATTTAATGAAGAAGTCCGCTGTCGTGTGAAACAACGTTCAGGAAGACCAAGCATCGTGTCTGAGCGAACGAAAAGGTCGCTGAAGATAGGAGTCATCAGGAACCGTCGTCAGAGCGTCATAGACGTCGCCAACGGCATGGAAATGTTGCCATATGTGGTGAGAAAGACTCTTAAAGAGCTAGGCTATCAAATAAGAGTTACAAGAAAGAAGCCCTTGATTTACGAGATTAACAGAAAAAGGGGTATGGACTGGGCGAGAGAATTCGAGGTCAAAGATTATGAATTTTGGCAGTCTGTATTTGCTCAGATGAAAGTAAATTCTGCCAGTATTCGAATTCGTGAGAGGTTTATCTTTGGAGAAATCAGAATGAGACTTGGAACACTGAATGTCTGCAGGCGACCGTAAAATATGGAAGGATTGGAGTAATGGTGTGGGGCGCTTTCTGGTATGGAGGGAAATCTGAGATGATTCTTGTTGACGAGTGGTTAATTGATCCAAAATACTGTCAAATATTAGAGAAAGGACTAATCCCACTAACTGAAACCAATCAGACTGATAAGAATATCTACTTTTTTTTCAAGAAGATGGAGCACCATGTCATATGAGCAAAATAGCAAAGGCCTGGAAGGAATCGCACGGAATCAAGTCACTGACACGGGTATCCCAAAGTCTTGACATGAATCCAGGAGAGCACATTTGAGAGCACCTTAATCGAAAACTTCGAGGCGTGTAGACAAAATCACGTAAATGACAACCTTTAAAGAAACATTGGCAAAATATGGATCAGACGATTGTTGATAACTTGATGAAATCCATAAAAAATGGAATACAAGCACTGAAACTAGCAAATGGAGGACTTACTCCATACTTATTCCAAATAGTGTTTATTTATGTTGAGTTGGAATTACGTAATTAAATTTTCAAATTGGATGTAGTTTATTTCTCCTGGCTAAAACTTCTTAGGTCACTGTATTACTTTTCTTTCTAAAAATATGTTCCTCCATTTTGTCGTAAGATTTTATCATGTGTTGCCGATTTTATTATCCTTAATCTTTACGGTCAATTCTAAAATTTCATTTGGAATGTTGTCTAGAAGAATGCGTATTTAGAGAAACACATTATCTTTCTTTTAAGTGATATGCGTGTCGCTTCGTTTCTGAATTTGCATGTTTTTGTATTAACCTGTACTTTTAAATATTTCTTGAATATTCTATGCCATTCTTTTTGTTTCCTCGATTAAAATATTCTTATTGTTGAAAATTGTTTGTTCCTTACCTATCTACACACTTCTTTCTGTCATAAAAAAAGATATTTTCCAAATGCGAGAGAAAAAACTACACACTCTTAAATTAAATAATACCAACAAAAAACCTGTCTTTCAAACATAGTTTAATTAATAATTAATCATTTTTATAGTTTTTATTTTATGAAGAACTTTATTAAAGGTCAGTGAGGGAACAAAACCTTTTCGTAAATTTGCTGAATGATTTTGCCGTATTCCTTTTCCAAAAGCGAGAGAAAGAACTACACACTCTTAGATTAAATAATACTAACAAAAAAAAACCTGTCTTTCAAACATAGTTTAATTAATAATTAATTATTTTTTATAGTTTTTATTCTATGAAGAACTTTAGCAAAGGTCATTGAGAGAACAAAACGCTTTCGTAAATTTCCTGAAGGATTTTGCCGAATTATTTCTTTTCTAAAAATATGTTCCTCCATTTTGTCGTAAGATTTTATCATGTGTTGCCAATTTTATTATCCTTAATTTTTACGGCCAATTCTAAAATTTCATTTGGAATATTGTCTAGAAGAATGCTTATTTAGAGAAACACATTATCTTTTTTTTAAGTGATATGCGTGTCGCCTCGTTTCTGAATTTGCATGTTTTTGTGTTGACCTGTATTTTTAAATATTTCTTGAATATTCTATGGCATGCTTTTGCTTCATTAACATTAAAATATTCTTATTGTTGAAAATTGTTTGTTCTTTTAACAATCAAACAACGAGTTAAAGTTTCAAGAGTGTAATTGGAAAAATTGTTCGTAAATTCAAACAAACTGGGTCGATGGCAGATGTGGAAACAGCATTGCGGGCTCGTTTTCGCCGTTCTGTTGAAAACATTGCTGCAGTGCACGAGAATGTGATTGAAAATCCAGACCCCTCTATTCATCATCGCGCGCAGGAACTGAACCTCTCCGCAACAACGTTACATCGTTTCCAATTGCACTCTCGGTTGGTCGATTATGTTGACCACAAAAATCGCAAAGTGCGCGAAATGCATTTCAGTTTGAACGTCCATTTTCGTAATAGGCTTCGATAAATTTAACACGGTATTTGATTGATTTGATTTGATCTTTCCATGGTTGAAATTGCCAAAGACTTAAGTCGTTAAATCTGAAAAGAAAAGAAAACAATCATTAGACACTTAAATTTAATTCCCATTTTAAAATCGGTCCAAGTTATTGGAACACCCTTTATTTATACCAAATTTAAAACAAAACCCTTTCTTATTATATTTGGCGTTGCTATGCGACTAGAAAAATATTTTTCTATCGTTATGAGATAATTCTTTCTTGAGAGTTGTGAGTCTCACGTTGTCGAAATCCTACTTTTTTTTTAGTATTTGCTGAGCCTTCACCTTAAGTTCGACAGCGAATTAATCGTTTGACCTTTCATGGACTTGACAGTTTTTCTAACAGACACAATCTTCTTTTCAATGGCTGGCATTCATTTGCTGTTTACAATAACAAAAAAAAAATCTCTTCACAAAATATTTAAACCAAATCTAAAACAAAACCAATCCTATTTCATTTGGAACGGCTGGAAAATATGTCCTTCAGAATTTCAAAGTTAAACTAAAATATTCATTATGTTAAACTTTTTTACTCCCTCTGGGGTAGGTGTCTACAGCCTCGCTACGTAAGGCGATGCTATTGTGATTCCGTAGACGAATTGTCGGCAACTTACGGAACGCGTGCCACACATGGCACGCCAAGAAATTTCCAATAGCACGCAGCCGCAAATGACGTCATGAAGTCCGAACCAATAACTACTACAACGCAAAGAATATATTTAGCTGTTTCAATTTTAATATATATTGAAGTATATATGCTATATATTACTATATAAAATCAGAAACCTAATCCTAAATAGGAAAGAAGAAATAAACGTCTCCTCCTGTTCAAAAGACTGGGAAGGAGTGTGAACCGGCCGATAGGCGAATCTGAACATACATCTGCCAGAGATCATATGGTATAAAGCAAGGGTCAGCAACCTGTGGCATGCCAAGCAATTGCCAATGGCACGCAGCTGCAAATGACATCACGAAGTCCGAACCAATAACTACTACAACGCAAAGAAGATACTTAGCTTCAATTTTAATATATACTAAAGTATATATGCTATATATTACTATAAAAATATATTGTAGAACAGGTATATTGACCTTGACTTGTATAAAAATACGTATGCTGTTGGCATACTAAATGATTTTAAAACCCTAAGTCGGCACATAGTTAGCAGAAGGTCACCGTCTCTGCCTTAGACAGTAGGTGTTTTACTGGGTTGTTTAAGTAGAACCGCACCCACACCTAACCGATTTTGAATTCAGTATTGCCCTTCACTTTGATTGTGACAGATCCCAATCTATTCTGATATTAATCCAGCTGGAAAAAATAATTTCATATCTTCCGCAAATGTATTTTTGCAAAAACAAATGCAACCGTCTTGGCTGAAAATTGAACTCGACATGCCGAGTTTACTTTTCACAGTAATAACCACTACGCCACAAGCAAATCAAAAACACTCTTTTACTCTTAATTAAGTTATTAGTTTTGATGATTAAGAAACTATTCTTTCAGGAATTGTTACTGTTCTATGAACATTCTAACAGTTTTGTTTTGTATTCCTTATCTTTTTTTGGAATAATTATTTTATGAAGATTTTTCTAAAGATCATTTTAAGGACAGAATCTATTTTTTAAATACTTGTAGGATTTAGCCATATTACTTTTCATTCTAAACATTTGTTCTACCATTTGTTCGAAATATTTTCGCATGTGTTGCCGATTTAATTATAATTTTATATTTGCAACCATTTGCCATTGGCACAATTACAATTGTGTTTATAAGAATGCTTATTTAGATAAACACATTATCTTTCTTTAAAGTGATATGCGTATCGCCTAGTTTCTGAATTTGCATCGATATAATTTGTTCCCTCACGTTTTTCAGTTGACCTGTGCTTTTAAATATTTCTTGAGTATTCTGGGGCATTATATTATTACTTATCTTTGTTAAAATAGACTCAGTGCTGAAAAATATTAAATCAAATATAATATAATATATTATATATATATAATAAAATATAATATAAAAACCATCCTAGGTATGATAATAAATTACGTCCAGAAGCAAGGCCTCTGATCAGGAGGTTTTGAGGATCGTGGAACCACCTCTTAATTGCTGGCGTTCTCAGGTCCACCCTGACCCGGGGTGGTAGCACCTGTTAGGGTCCCAGCTATGGGAAAATAGCTGACACCCCCAAAAATAGGTTTTACTACCAGAAGTACTTTGTAATGAAAAAAATATTACCAGCAATAATTTTTGAAGGAAAAAATATTAGCAATAATTTAAAAGAAAAAGTACCAGCAATACAAACAGCTATACATTATTTGAAAAGAATATTACCAGCTATAGATTTTTACCAGCAATAAAAATTTTGTCGGCATTAAATAACCCATTGAGGTTGATATGCCATAAAACAAACCAAACCAAACCATAATATAAAAATTATTAAATTAAAAATATTAAAAAATTAAAATATTCTTAGTGTTGAAAACTGTTTCTTCCTTGCAGACACTTTTTCCTATTGTAAAAAAAGGATATTTTCCAAATACGAGAGCAAGAACTGCACACTCTCAGATTTAATAATATTATTGAATTACCTCATATGCTCGTGTATAAGTCGACTTTGTATATAGTGCACCACCCTGATTTTTTTTTGTAAAACATGAAGTTTGCAAAGATTTGTTTGTTATATTGTTTAATACAACTTGTATAAATCAGAAGTCAGTCACGTTCTATTCTTTATTTATTACAACGTCTGCATTTAACATGTGAGGATCTTATATGGGACCCACTTCAATTCCTAATAAATTATAATGCCTGTTGCTAATGAAGTTTATTTATGTTTTTTTTATTAGGCAATCTGCAACATAATCTAAAAATGAACTCTTTTTTAACGAGTCTGTAAAAAAGTCTTTTTTAAACTAGAATACAGGAAGAAGGGGCTTAACAGTTTAAGGTTAGCCAATCAGCTTACAGTTTTTGATTGGCGTGCTTTTCTACCTTTCTTTGAAGAACACTCACTCTTGGTAAGACCTACGAAAGGAACACTTGCATAACCAGCCAGCTCTACACCGTTATCACCACAGAGTCCGTAGATAGCGAAAACATCAACTCTTCTTCAGCAGATGTGTTTGGTCGCAGACACCATTAAGTTTGTAAGGACTTATTTGTAATATTGTTTAATACAATTTGTATAAATCAGAGGTCAATTGCGTTCTATTGTTTATTTATTACAACGACTGCATTTACCACGTGGGAACCTTATATGGGATCCACTTCAATTTCCTCATAACATAGCCCTCCACAACCTCCTATTATATTATCATATTTTTACTTATCTTTGTTAAAATAGACTTAGTGCTGAAAAATATTAAATTAAATAAAATATAATGTATATAATAAAATATAATATAAAAAATATTAAATTAAAAATATTAAAATATTCTTCGTATTGAAAATTGTTTCTTCCTTGCATATCTACAGACACTTTTTCCTCTTGTAAAAAAAGTATATTGAATTACCTTATATGCTCGTGTATAAGTCGACTTCGTGTATAGTTCACCACCCTGATTTTATTTTTTGTAAAACATGAAGTTTGCAAGGATTTGTTCGTAATATTGTTTAATACAACTTGTATAAATCAGAGGTCAGTCGCGTTTTATTCTTTATTTATTACAACGACTGCATTTACCACGTAGGAATCTTATATGGGGCCCACTTCAATTTCCCCATAATGCGACCCCTTTTATATTTAAAGGGTATACATTTAAATGTTACAACAAAGCCATAGATTTAAAAAAATACACAAATATGAACTTACTTTATTTCAATGTTTCCATTGAACTATTTGTGCAGTTTATTTAGTAAGAAACCTGTGCATTTTTTTTTTCAGCTATTTTTTCAATATTTGGTCGAATGTGTGATTTCTTCTTCAGTTGAGCGTAGTTTTTAACATTTCCTTTTAGTCCATATTTGCTATTTTATCTTATATATCTTTACTCAGGCATAAATATCTCTAACATTTATTTCACTTTATTAGTTCCTCATCACCAGAAGCTTTGTTGATCATTTCTACATAACATTTCGTCCGATATTCCCTTAGTTAAAATCTTGATTTTCAATCAATATTGGCTGTTTGTGTGTTTTGCTTGATCAACGATATAAATTCTGAGTATTGGGAAAACAGAAAATAATGGTTTAACTTTAATTTTCTGGCCATTATATCGAGTTATTAATTCATATAATGACACTTGCTTTTTCGGCTCGTCGGAGACATTTTGTTTTGTCGTAGGGTCTCATAGGAATTGTGTGTTTGTTGTGATAGTGGCACATTCAGACGGTTAGATTTTAATGTCCCAGTGTTGAGTGAATATATTGGGTTGGCAACTAAGTTACTGTCGGTTTTTTTTAATTAAAATTTTTTAAATGGTTTAAAAAAAAATATCAACTAAATAATCAATAATGTATTCTCCCTTGTTGTTTACAACTGCTTCCCAATGTTCAACAAGATTTTCAATACCTCGTTGGTAGAAATCATCCTGTTTCGATTCGAAAAATTCATCCAACCAAGCTCACAATTCTGCATCAGTATTGAATGAAACTCCGCGCATAGCATTTGAAAGAGACCGAAAGAGGTGGAAATTTGTTGGTGCCAAATCGGGAGAGTACGGTGGGTGTGGAAGTACTTCCCAGCCATGCGTTTGATTGGCTTCCTTAGTCATATTGGCGTTATGAGGGAGGGCGTTGTCGAGCAGCAAAAGAACTCCATGCTGATGATTAGCCGTGTGATGATTTCTTTTCTTGAATAGCCGTGCTGAGTCGTCGTTCCATCTGTTGAACACAGAGTTCCACGTTGACCATTTGGTTCCGTTCAAGCAATTTGTAATGGATACGTAATGTTCCACCATACGCATAACACCGTTTTACGCGCGGTGTCGCTTGTTTACTGGGGCTAAGCCATTCCTTGCTCTGCTTCATACTGATGTACAGGCACCATTTTTCGTCGCCAATAACGATTCGGTAAAGAAATTGTTGCTTGTGTCCATGAGTTGAGCGATGACGAGCAAGCAAACCATCGGAGATTGTGGCTCGTTGATTTTTGTTGTTGTCACTTAAAGCATACAGAACACATGCTCCACACTTTTGAAGCTTTAACATCGAGTGAAGATGCTTCTCTATTGTAATGTGGGAGCATTCCATTTTCTCTGGCAGTTCCCTTGTCGTTTGACAAGAATTTTCGTGCAAAAGTTGGTTTAATTGCTCTTCATTGAACTCAACTGGACGGCCAGAACGATGTGAGTCGTTGAGGTCAAAATTTTCATTTTTG
This sequence comes from Acanthosepion pharaonis, assembly GCA_903632075.3. NCBI lineage: Eukaryota > Metazoa > Mollusca > Cephalopoda > Sepiida > Sepiidae > Acanthosepion > Acanthosepion pharaonis. The sequence goes on from CAHIKZ030000649.1 coordinate 295,099, forward strand.
AACTTGGCATACCAATCAAGAGCGGTTCTTTGGGGTATGGCATCTTCTCCATACACAGTCAAATGTCGTGAGCAGCTTTTGAGGCCTTAGAACCTTGATTAAATGCAAAAAGGTGTCGAAAATGCTCATTTTTCTTAACTTGTCATTTGATTTTAATGATCTGAAAATAAACAGAAATTAACTTAAATTAACTCGAAAAAAACCCCCAAAAAACAAAAACATAATAGATTACAAAATGATTCCAAAATAGAATTCTCGAAAAAAATAGATTTCAAATTTTAAAAACACAATAGATTCCAAAATTAAAAAAAAACAACTGGAACTTGCCAACCCAATAATTCAATAATCTCTATTATTCTTTCATTACTTAGTTCTTTAATTAGTTCGCACGACCATTAAGCTCAGCCAATACCTCAAGTAATGGTCTATTCTATTTAACCGCGTGAAATCATGGAAATTACATATCAGAGACGCTACTTGGTTTCAATGAGAAACAGAAAAAAGAAATAAAGAAAGAAAGAAGGGAAGATTTAGCGTCTGTTTCATTGAAATGGAAAAATCCTTTCAAATTGTTTTATTTCTACACATTTATTTATTAATAAACTATGTTTGAAAGACAGGTTTTTGCTAGTATTATTTAATCTAAGAGTGTGTAGTTCTTTCGCATTTGAAAAATATCCGTTTTTTATGACAGAAAGAAGTGTGTAGTTAGGTAAGGAGCAAACAATTTTCAACAATAAGAATATTCTAATCGAGGAAACAAAAAGCATGCCATAGAATATTCAAGAAATATTTAAAAGTATAGGTTAATACAAAAACATGCAAATTCAGAAACGAAGCGACACGCATATCACTTAAAAGAAAGATAATGTGTTTCTCTAAATACGCATTCTTCTAGACAATATTCCAAATGAAATTTAGAATTGACCGTAAAGATTAAGGATAATAAAATCGGCAACACATGATAAAAACTTACGACAAAATGGAGGAACATATTTTTTAGAAAGAAAAGTAATACGTTTTGTTCTCTCAATGACCTTTACTAAAGTTCGTCATAGAATAAAAACTACAAAAATAATTAATTATTAATTAAACTATACTTGAAAGACAGGTTATTTGTTAGTATTATTTAATCTAAGAGTGTGTAGTTTTTTCTCTCGCATTTGGAAATGTAATACGGCAAAATCCTTCAGGAAATTTACGAAAAGGTTTTGTTCCCTCAATGACCTTTACTAAAGTTCTTCATAGAATATAAAAATGATATTTAACTCTGTTAAAACTATAAAATAATAAAGAAAGTGTTGTATAGTGTTGTTTTATGACACGTGATCATTAGTCAACTTCCTATCGTTTGACTCTTTTCTCTATACTTCATTTGTCATTTTTACCAATCCCACTATACTACCCTGAACCGAAGATGTTAATGCCTTTCATTGTTCTTGATCTTCTTCTCCAACCTTTTTCCTCCTCTCCCTCTGGAGGTTTTTCACCTGTTCTTTCCATAGAGTTCTTGGTCTCATTTCATCTTTCTCCATGTCTGAGTCACTCCCACTCTCATCTGTAGGCTCATTTTCTATTATATTATTCTGATCTGAAGAACTCGTCCGTTCTTCCTCTATCACAACATATTCCTATTCGATTCTGGGTTTTATTTGCTCAGAAAGGGTCTTCAGGCTTTCTTCCCTTTCTTTGATATATTGATTGTCCCTTTTTGCATGATGAAATTAGCTTTTTCAAGACTTGTTACCTTGTCTCTTTTATACCACATCTTTTCATTTATTGAGTAAGATATTGTTAACGGAGATCTTATTTGTCTTTCCATTAATGAAGATAGACTTTGCAATCTGTCTGCATGTGGAATCGTCCTATAACTAAGCAGTAACCTTGGTGAGTAACTGACTATATTATCTCTACTTGGGGAAAATCCGTTCAATTCCATTTTTACTGTCTGCATCGTTCTTTCTACAGTCTCATTAAATTGTGGGTGATACGGTGGTGTTCTGTCAGGCAAGTGGACAATCCGTGCCAACCAATTACGTAAATCTTCATCACAAAATCCTGGTGCGTTGTCTGATACCAATGTTTAAGAGAGCCCTTTTCTAAAATAATTATCACTTAATATTTGCTTTATTGTCGTCATTTTTCTATCTTTAACGACATTGGATCATCTAGAGAAGAAGTTTATGAAAATTAGAACTAGTTTCATGCCATTAATACGAACGCGAGGTCATAGTTCTATTTCTTTAGAGCGTTAATGTATTTTCATTTGTCAAAAATTCTTTATTTTTCTGCACATTTTACGTACATATCTTTCTATGTTGCGATAATACCCCTGCCACAATGTCTCCAATTTTAATCTTCCGTGTAGCTGTTATCCCACAGCAAATATGTATACTTTTTAAAATATCTTTCTTACTGTTTCTAGTGGTACTATCACATCTCCATTGCATATAACGCTATTTTCCATCGTTAATTTATGCCTAATTTATTTATAAGGTCTTTCTTTAGAACAATTAATCCACATGATTCTTTTTATTCTCTCAGCAATCTTGCTTAATATTGGATCATGTCAAGTTTCCGATGTTAATCTTTTTAGAGATAATATATCAATTTCAACCCAAAGAAATATTTCTTCATTTGAGATTTCCACTTTTTTTTCTTTTTGGTTCTTATTAAATTGTAATCTTGACAGCGCATCGACAAATGGTATTGTATTTCCTTTCACGTACTCAATGTCAAAATCAAATACCATTAATTTTATTGCTCACCTTAGAATTCTGGAAAATGTAACTTTTGGTAACTTCTCTCTAAGGTTAAAAATAAACTCTAGAGGTTTAGGGCCCGACTTTTATAAGAACTTTGTACCTAATAAAAATTGTCGAGATCTTTTTGTGCTCCAGACAATAGCCAATGCTTTTTTTTCAATATTTGAAGAATTTATTTCTGTTCTTAATCTTTTTGAAATGTACATTATTGGATGACCCTAAAATAGTTGCATCCATAGTTAAAGTAACCTTCTTTTTGGGATCAAAGATTTTTAAAATGTTTTTTTTTTCCCAGTATCTTTTTAAATCCTCAAGCTCTATGCTTTGAGTTCATTTGAATTCTTTTATACAGATTCTATTGTCGCTGTATTTTGGTAGTTATCTATTATAAAAATTAACCACACCTAAAAAGGATTCCAACTTTTTTTTGTTAGTTGTTATAGATACCTCTGAAAGATTCTTTATTAACTTTGGATCTGGTGCAAGACCATCTTTTGAAATCTGATACTCTAAATATGATATTGCATGGCAATCTGTTACTCGAATGAGATATTGTATAGCAATCTAGTACTATAAATGTAATATTGTTACTCTAAATATGATATTGTTTGTGTTGTGGTAGGATCCACCTAATTTACATAGTGGAGTACCGACCATATAAATATGGTTGGTACCGGGGAGGAATGAAGAGATTCAATACAGAGACTCTGCCCGACTGCGACTAAGTCAACACATTCTCCAGGAACGGTCTTACCAGGAATATACAAAAGACTATATGTAAATATTGTGTACACTTTCTTGTTTCAATACATTTTGTTCTAAGTACCTTTTGTGTTGCATTATTATTCCATGCATTAGTCAAGATTCAACAGTTTGGTTTTTTTTTTTTTTTACGGCATATCAACCTAAATGAGTTATTTAATCCTAGAACACTAACCATGGGTATATAGTACCCAGCGCAAATTTTCCTATTTTTAATTACAATTTTCAGTACCTGATTTTCTTACCTAAATAATATGTTTTTCAGTTTCTATTAATGTTAACTCAAAGTACAAAGTTTGAAGTGCCTGCATGTAAAATATTTCAAATAAAGATTTATATTTAATATATTTTTTTGATATTTTCAAAATCGGGTATGATATAACCATGGTTAGTGTTCTAGTGTTAATGACGACAAGATTTTTATTGGTGACAAGATTTTTCTTCAAAAATGTATTGCTGATAATATATTTCTTTTTCAAAAATGTAATGTTGGTAATATATTTTTTCAAAAATATATTGCTGGTAATAATATATTGCTGGTAATATTTTTTTCCTTCAAAAATTCATTGCTGGTAATAATTTTTGCAAAAGTGTATTGCTGATATTAAAACCTATTTTACGCTTTCATTGTGTTTTGATCCCACTATTTAACTATTTGCCCATAGCTGGAACCCTAACAGGTGCTACCACCCCGAGTCATGGTTGGACCTGGGAACACCAGCAATTAAGAGGTGGTTCCACGTTCCTCAAAACCTCCTGATCAGAGGCCTTGCTGTCGGATGTAGTTTATCGTCTTACCCAGGGCGCGGCTGTAGTTTATTGTCATACCCAGGACGGTGTCATATTGTATGGCAATCTGGTACTCTAAATGTGATATTTATGGCAATTATATTCACATTTGTCTCTGTCTATTGGTCAGCATTTAAGTTCTTTAAAACAGGTTCTGTTTTTCTTTTTTTTTTTCACTATTTACATTGTTCGCACTGTTGTCCTCATCTTTGTTTTCATATTTACGATGTTTCTGCCGTTGTATGCTCCGGACTTCTTCAGGTGATTGGAATTTCGAAACAAACCCTTTTATTTTATCCACCAGGGTAGATTGTTCTAGTTCCACGTGTCATGCCTCTTTCGGATATATCAGTATCAGTAATTTCCCTTAAACTCAACTCTCCATTTTTTTGTTCACCTCTGCTGTAACCAGGTATTGAACTCATGACTCTTTTAGGTCAAGTCACTGGATTCAACCAACGTTCAGTCACTTGACCTAAAAGATTCTGTTTTTTTTTGTGTTGTTTTAATTCGTCTTTAGTGGTGGCATCGAGGCAAATATCGTCTTGATATCATGTTACTAATTTCGTCGTTTCCCGTTGCTCTTTGAAAAATGGCACTTACCGTTTTCACTCCAAAAGTCATTCTCGTCCATCTCCATAACCCTATAAGAGTATTTATTGTGGTAATTTCCTTGCATTTATCATAAATTTGCATTTGATTATAGGCATATTTTAAACCAATTTTTGCAAAATATTTCATGACCGATTATTTGTGGATAGCGGTTTCGATATTGGGAATAGGAAACGAATCCGAACATATTTTATGATTTACGCCTATTTTAAAATCACACACTCATAAGTCTCCATCTGATTTTCGCACAACTCCAACAGGAGAGACCTATTTACTGCCATCCGGAGGAACTTGCTCTAAAATTCCCTCCTCTACCACTTTCTTTACTTTAGCAACTACTTACGGTAGAAGGTGAATAGGTAATTTACAGAATTCAAAATAGGAGGTGAACAATTTCTTTTAATTTTATGCTTGATTTATACCCCTTAACACTCCCATTTTTACTATTTCTGATTTTACACTATTGATTAATTTCTTTGTATCCATCTTCAGAACATCTAATTCCAGTAGTTCATGCTTTTATTACATTCCACTACTGTAATGGGAATAATTTCAATCAGTCACAGGTTTCAAAAGTTTCATTGAAGTAACCCAAAGTTTCATAAAAGATCCATCGAATTGTCTCAATTTCAGACGACTTTTTCTCAATTTCGGTTCCCAGGAATTTCTTGCAATTTGAGTGACCTCACTCCACGTATCCACTTGCATTGGAAAAATCATGGCATTTAATTTAATTTTTAAAAAAATAATTCTTTTACTTAGGTCTTTTTATTGAAAAGATGTTATCAATTCTTTTTCAAATTTTTCCATACTATTTTGTTTTTAACTTTGTATACAAACTGAAAATGATTATTTTTTCGCATTTACAGCAATTTTTTCAAAATGGCGGGGGGCACTTTTTCTGTCACTTTCAAGCTGATGTTTAAAGTATTTGCATTTCTTGCATTCCTTTTTTATACTGTACATTTCAATATTGTCTTCAGTAGAATTATACTTTTTAATCAATTTCAGCTGTTCTATAACATCCACGCATGCAGTTAGAGCCAAATTATTCAATTGAAATTGTTCCAATATCTTATATTTATGAGATAAATCAGCTATACTTTCAATCAACTTTAACTTTTCAATTTTTATTTTTATGTTTTCACAACTATTTTTTCAGCTTGTGTTAAAGTTCCTTGTTTGTTAAGATAAAAGGAAATGTGATTTCTTCACGTTTATGTGTGAAAAGTGGCAAGGGAGAAAGTGAGGAGTAAAGTTCAAGTATCACGTAGCTTGGTGAGGAAGAGTCTAAGTGTCACGTAGCTTGGTGAGGAAGACTATGTGCCACATAGCTTGGTGAAAAAGAGTTTGTGTATCACGTAGCTTAGTGAGGAAGTGTGTAAATGTCACGTAGTTTGGTGAGGAAGACGAGTGAATGAGTAGGGGAATCTCTGTTAGGCCGTGATGTTGTGAATCTGATGTCACGCTTTCTTCGTACTGACTTTGTGCGTCTAAAGTCTTTATTTAAATACTCTTCAAAGGGATTACGAAAGATGGGGCATATTTTCATAAATTTCTCGATGTGTTGATGGCATTAGTTGTATTCCGTTAGAGTACACAGTGAATATAAACCTAACAATACCACCAGTGATATCATGTGATACTATAGACACCCACGTAGAAAAAGGAGACGTGATTTTATCTCGATCTCAAGGGCTTCTGTTCGATAGACCAGCGGGTGGTTCTTTTTGAAATTCGGTCTTCTAAGCGACACCCACTGTGACCGAAGGGGAATGAGAAATAAAGGATTGAATTAGGGTTTTTGGGAGATGAAGTGGCAACAAAACCGGAAATAGGATATATCCGATTACTGGTCTATATTAATAGTCATACTTCGAATCGGGAAGAGTTCTGGTCCGCCCTTAGCTGGAGACACACGTATCCGTCGAACGATCACGAAGCCTCCATTTCGTATTGTCAGTCCCCACATCGGGATGAATAGACAGACAAGGAGTTGGTAGGCGGAAGTACTGACATAGCCGAAGTTCTACCAAGTATCATCTGCTTACACACCCAGACGAGCAGGCGAATCCCTGAATAAAACCTATACATATAATGTGGAAAGCAGGTTTCGCATTCTGATTTCTTGACGGGGCGTTTGTCTTTGATCGTGTTACCTTGTGAGCGTGCAACGGACCCTTTCCTAACTTTCAGTGCGCACCGATAAGATCGAGAATCGGAATGCAACATAGGGCACTCATCGGCCGGTTGGTGAAAAAGTATATTAACAAATCCACCGCTGCAAGTCCCTGTAGCCTTAAGGGGAAAGTACGAGCTTGATTACCGTGTAGGTTTGGATTTCATAACTTCAATGACCAAAGCGATCTTCATAAATCAACTCTTTTACTTGTGACACGAAGGTCAATGAATCGGTTATGCCTAGAACTCAGGGAATTGAACAAAGACATTCTGCAACCACATTTCGTGACTCTTACATTTGAGGATGTCATTTTGAAAGTATGTTTATGTTGATGAATGCGAAGAACAACACGAAGAGATAGAAATATAGTTCAACCGAAAAAAGTTATCAATAACATGGACAAACATGTGAGCAACGAGAAGTACAAGAAAATCCATGCATGCAATCAGAAAAGAACACATGAAGAGAGACGGCTTGGAGAATATAATATTCACAGAGTATATTGAAGTTAAGAGAAACGAATAATATATTTAAAGAATTTAAGTGAATGAATGAAAAACAAGGAAAAAGACGAATGACAAAACTTAAAGATACTAAATGTGACAAAATAAAGGAAGATGTGGAGAGCCACGTCCTGAATGAGATTTTAAAATCATTTTTGTTCAGTTTGTGAATAAAATTATGAAAATAACTGATTACATTTAATTGATTTTCAGGAAAGGTTATGTAAATCGTATTTTTATGTACACTAAGTCATTGCCTATCCTGACGTGTGTGCGTATATATATATATATATATATATATATATATATATATATATATATATATATATATATATATATATATATATATAGTACAGGGGAAATAAATATTCGTACACTTGGAAAATTGTATTTTATAAATGTAAAAGCCTTAAATAAAACAAATCTCGACACATTTTATGTATAAAGAAACATACTATTAAAAAATAATAATAGACTTAATTTATTCTTATTCTAACAGAAATTAATGCATTTTTTAAAATTCTAACTGGTGAAAAAAGTATTCGTACAAATCAATTTTTTGGGATTCAGATAAAACTAAAATAGAGTTCTTTGGTCATAATTATCGGAATCATGTATGGAGGAAGGACGGTGAAGCCTACTTACCAAAGAACAAGTTGCCAACTGTAAAGTTTGGTGGTGGCAGTATCATGATCTGGGACTGTTTTTCTGCAAAAGGTGTTGGCAGAATATCAATAATAGATGGCAAGATGAATGCCAAAAAATACCAGAAAATTCCGCAAGACAATTTAATACGTTCTGCTGAGAGACTTCGGCTACCTCCTGATTGGGTTTTCCAACTGGATAATGATCCTAAGCATACCGCTAGATCTACAAGGAAATGGTTAGCTGAAAGTAACGTTGATGTCTTGCAATGGCCAAGTCAATCCCCAGACTTGAACCCAATCGAGAATTTATGGCGATGTTTGAAAATTCAAATTAGGAAAAGAGCACCAACAAATATCAAGAATTTGAAAACAATATGTCAAGAAGAATGGGACAAAATACCACTCAATGTGTGCAAATCATTAGTTGAGACGTACAGGAATAGACTGGTAGCTGTTGAACTCAATAAAGGATATTCCACAAAGTATTAAATTAAGTTAATATGCTTTTTTTTTGTTTTGTACGAATACTTTTTTCATCAGTTAAAATGAAAAAAATCCATTAATTTCTGTTAGAATAAAATTGATTAAGTTTATTACTATTTTTTTTAATAAAATGTATCTTTACAGATAAAATGTACCAAAATTTGTTTTAGTTAAGGTTTTTACATTCATAAAAATACAATTTTTCATGTGTATGAATATTTATTTTCCCCCACTGTATATATATATATATATATATATATATATATATATATATACATTCCAGAAGTTTAAAGATATTTTCAGGAGACACTTATAACTGTCCAAGATTATTGCAATCTTAGGATATCATTATTATGCATCTAATAAGCTAATCTGACGATTTCTGTTATTCGAGATTGAAGGAGACGGTTGTAACAGCTTTTTGAACACACCCTACCAAAACTGTCATGGCTGACTAGTTTAAAGAATGCGTTTGAGACGCAATGATAATTTGAAAGCTCATAGTGCAATAAGATTTTGTGTCGACAGAGATAAGCATTAAAACCCTCATACACTTTCCTCCCGTTCACGCTTTGAAAAGTATGACATATGGCTGTTAACCAAGCTGTATGCCAAATTAGGTGCGGTCGTTTTGAAGACATTGAAAAAATAGAGTAAGCTGACAAGGGTTTTTGACACCTTCAATTTCTATGACTTCTATGGGGCTTTTACGAAAATGGCGGGCGTCCTACAACAATTGCAATGATGTCAAATGTCTCTACTTTGAAGGAGATTAGAGTTTTGTATTTTTTAAATTAATAAATGTTTCTCATGAGAAAGTCTCAAATATTCTGGAATGCACTACGTACATGTTACAAAGCGGTTTACCACTGTGAATTTTAAGCCCAGATACAGAAAAAAATATCTGGACAAAGAATCGAGGCAACTGACAACATTTATAACCCCATTCGAAAGATATATGTGTAAGGTCCCCAGTGGGAGGGAATTGCTGAAAAAAAAGACCAGTCACTGTCCACCATACGTGTCACGTGATCCTGGCCAAATTCAAAGACCCATCCTTTTTTTCTACCATATTACTCTGCTCCTCTTTCACCACAATCCAGGTCAGTGGCATCAAATTACAGATGAATAGAGACGGCAACCCTAAGGGAAATTTCTTCTAAATAAAGAAGCTAGCCGAGGACTGAAAGAGACTTTTCCTTAAACCTGAACGAAAATACAATTCCGCCAAAAATCTATGCCTTTCGAGCATATCACGTGACCACGTTGGTTATAAATACAAGCACACATTTTCAACTCTTTCTCTTTTTGCCTTCTCTCACACACACAAGATGTAACATTAGCGAGATTTCGTTTGATTCCCTCTGGGGCAGACGGCATGACACACGCACAGACGTACGTATGAACACTGCACATCTCTGAACTCATCTTACACCAAAATTTCAGCCTACAACACCTTCTTATCGAAGAACATTCCTTCCATTGAAATTTATTAATTATTTCCTGAACTGAAACCTTTTCTGTGAGTCCAGATAAAAAATTATAATTTCCTTAATCTTATCTAATTCATTCAACAGTTAAAGGGAAATAACTCCTGCTATATTATTCGTATCAAAAGATGGTGTAAAGAAGCTCAAAGCAGTTATGTAGCCATATGTGTGTAGCCGACAAATATAGTCAAGGCGCATTCTACCTGTTCTTATTACTGCGATATTCTTTGACTATATTAACACGGTATTACTCGAAGCGAACATGCCTCATTTTGTCATAACAATGGAATGTCTTATTATTACGTTGAGAGATCAGTTATTTGCTGATATAATACTTTTTAAAAATTTATTTTGTTTTGTCTTTGGATATTTTTTATTTTTAAAATCGAATTCTTTTTTGTTGATCGTTACTTGTTAACAGGAAGTTGTAGTTACAGATGGCAATTGTTAATGGCTTTATGGATGTTATGACTATTAGTTCTGGGTTGATTCTTTCACCTAAACATCCAAAACTTGTTGAATTGCCTTCGTCGCTGAAATAAATAGACAAAGAAAAGGCGGAAGTATACGGAAACACTAGAGAGACAATTTAGGACACTGATTTTATTTCCTTTTTTTATTCCAACGACCTCTTGTTGGGGAATTTCCTTCCCGAACAGTTGGCACGTGTTCACCAGTCAAGGTCCAACAGAGAAAGAGAGAGGTTCTTCTAGTTTATTTTTGGCGCCAGGAAATCTCTTTTTGCACATGCGTAAATTGTCTTTCCTGTCAGAGGACTCCTGGGAGATTTTTGTTATTTTATTTTGTACTTTTATTTAATCTTGTATTTTTATTTTATTTCGTGTTTTTATTTTATCCTCACAGCTTATTCTATTAGTTGTCGTTAAATGAAAGTTTAAATTGTTAAATAATATGCAACAACAGTTAAAAATATTAGATTTGTTGAGGAGGTGAAGGTTAAATAGGTTTGAAAGGATATTTGGTTATGTGAGATTGGTTGCGTGTAAAAAAATTCACTTCTCCACAAACATTTAAATTTGTCGTATGGCACAAGCCTAAAATAGAAAAAACAAAAATGATGTGAAATAACAACAAATATTTATATAAAAATCATACAGATTGTTACGATAAATTTTCTCAGAATATTTGAGCTAGACTGATTTTTCAAGACCAATATTGTTTAATGTGGCAAATTAAAATTGCTTTGGAATGTTTCTTTAAGTGTGTGTATTTAATGCAAAATATACAATTAATAAAAACAAGAGTTGTTCACCCTTAACTGTTAGTCCGATGCTGGGAAATCTGGCCCCGATTTCCCGCATCCAAGGGTTGAGGTTAAAACATTGCGACAAGACGCGAGTAAAAAACAGTAAGATTAGAGCGGACAAACTCTCTCTTTTAGGCGCGGACGAATAAAGAAAAAAACTCCTGCTCGGTGTGTAACAGTAAAAGAAGAAAGTGTTTATTTACCTAAACAGAAAAAAAAAGGGTAAAGAGATAAAAAAAACAATTAAGAAGAGTGAAAGAAAGGGAAAAGAAAATGTTCTTTAAAGGAAGAGAAAATGTTTATAACAGAAAAAAGGATTGCTCAAAATATTTCTCTGAGCGCCTAAAAAGTTCTTTAAGTGAGTAGAATTTTGTTAAGATTTATATTATAAACACTCACAATTCTTGTAGAGTAGAAAAATTGTTGGTAGATATAGGAATCCTGCAGTTGAGTGAGTTCGTAGGTCGACGACAGAAGTCCAGTGGGTACGTCAGAAGGAGTGGTGAAGGGATGCAGTTTTGAATTGGTCTTGAATTGTGGGCCGACGTTCGTTCTTGACAGCCCTTTAGTAGGTAGTTCTTCTTTGGTTGAAAGTGGTTCTGAAGTTGACAGAAGCTCCTTATCGTTGACCTTACAGACGGCGGGCTGAAGTCTCACTGCCAAATAGGCAAAGATTCTCCAAATTTATGAAGATTTGGTAGGATCCGAAGAATCGGGAACTTTTCCCTCCAAAATTGTTGAACAAATTTCCTGGCCCCTTTATTGGTCAGAAAATATATTCTTATCTCTGATAAGAACCAAGGCCCTGGGAGCCGGTTTTGAAAGTAATGAATACAGGTTGGAGTGAACAAGTTGTAAGGTTTCCACCAGACTTTTGACACCATGGAAAGAATAATGGTGGTGGAATTCCTTTTTATATTTTCCAGCTCTCTCGTTAGTCAGAAAATATATTTTTATCTCTAATAAGAATCAAGGTTTTGGGAGCCGGTTTTGAAAGTAAAAACTGAGAGGTTGGAGTGAGGATAGAAAAAATAGTGAGAATGTGAACTTGTAAAATATTGTTCTCAAATTAAATTCCAACACCGATTGTCCGAAAACTTTTTTTGAAAGAAAGTATTTAACTGGTCTCTAATGAAAAAGAGTTTCTCTGTGAAATACATTTAATTTTAACAAGAAATTTTCTTTGTCAAATAGTTGCAAAGCTGAAAGTTTTGTGTGAAACGAATTCTATGAAATTTTGTTTGATGAAAAATAAACTTTAAATCTTCACTTAATATTTAAGAGGTTTTTCTGTTTTATACTAAAATGAAGTTTAATTTTGTGCACTTTTGAAATAAATGTAATACAACTTGATGCTTAACAAAAATGTTTACCAAAAGGATAAATTCTGTTGAATAAAATTGAGTGAGAAAGTTTCTTTGAAGTAAATTCAGAAAAGCTAAAAATATTTTTGATACAAACTTGTAGCTTAAGAAGCTGTTTAAAGTATTTTCTTTTCTGGTGAAAATTTGCAAAAGCTGGAAAATTCAAGTCAGATTTTACTAGCGGGGCGGCGACATGTCTTGTTGACTTTCAAAAAAGTCTCACTTTTGTGGGATACATTCGTACTCCCTACTTATTTAATTTTTGGTTACCTGACGAGTTCCAGACAGCCGTTCAAAATATTGGCGGTAAAACCTGATTGCGTGGGCGTCATTCGTATTTATTATGACTTAACAAATCAGCAATCAAAAAAATACAAAGTGTGCGTGATCCACTTTTTTGAACAATAGTTTTCATTTTGATGAAGATATATAGCAAATGCATTGCGGTATTTTTCAACCAGTAAGATTTGTCGAGAAAAATTCAAAAATTGAAGTAGATTACTCCCACAGAAAATGTTTATAAATCATTTAATGAAACAATTATAAATATAACTGATTAAAAGTCGATATAATAGGAAATTATATTTTTTTAAAGAGAGTGTTTATTATTTATTTTTTAAAAAGTTTGTCGGAGAACTCTTCCTTAATTGTCCAAATATTTCACTAGGGCACGCTCTCCCTACACTATAAATACTGGGCAATTTTTTTTCTCGTTCTTTTTTCACTTTGCATTTCAGCGGACATATTTAAAAATGTGATCTCTCACGGAGATCAGCCTTTTCGCCCACTTGTGGGAAAACGCCATGAAACACACATAAACGTACGTACGAATATTCACCAAAATACAAACATTTTACGTTCACACACAAACACAAATATTAATGTCTTTGTCACTTGTAAATTCGTTGTTTAATACATATATTTGTTAATATATATATCGGGCTTGTTTGTTTTCTTTACATGTTCGGTTGGACTTAACTTGAGTTCGCCATTTTCTTGTAGTTGGACCTTCTAGCAGGAATAAACAGCACGTGTCCCTAAGTCAACAACACTCAAACCCACACGGTCCTCTACAAGTTATAAGAATTATGAAATTAACAAATTATAGAATTGAATGTCATAATTTGTTTAAAATTATTTTCAGCTGCCAAATTTTTACCTCGCAGGTAAATGGACTAATTTTGCAATTGCAATATGCTAATGAAATATCTTAAACATTAATTTTTTATGTAATATAAATGACGACATTAAATTTACCTGAAAAAAAGGTCAGTGATAGATATATAATATATAGCATATTTCTTGCATATTTGTCTATTGCGCAAACACAGGAGAAAATCGGCTGTTTCTTCTGGAAATAGTTTAGACTTCAAACAATTCTATTATTACAGTTTTATTTTGAACGTAATTTAAAATTTAAATGCCATGTCAGTCGTTATCATTTGCAATCTTAATGCCTGTATTTTATACCCCTCTCCTTAATAATGCTTTTCTCATACTCTTTCGCACGCAAAAAGCACTTGCGTTTTAGTGGCTTTATTGCCTTGCTTGGGGTGAAATGATTAAAGAAATATTTTACTAACAAAAGCACTAACACACAGACACCCTTTGTGAGACCGATTCCAAAGAGGATCCTTCTTCGATCACTAACCTGTTTATGACTAGGGTAAACCATTATCTTCTTTCTCACAAATCAGCATAAAATGTGCCTATTACTCTGTAACCTTCGACCTTGAGTGGCTCTCGAGCCATGTACAGAATGAACATCATTATACAGCATAACCTCGGTTCTCGAACGTCTCACATGTCGAACAAATCGGTTTTCGAACAGAAAATCCGGGATGAAAATTCCTCGGTTATCGAACAAAATTTCGGTTTCCGAAGGACATTGCCGATCCGAGCTCAACCGAGTTAACCCGAACGGAATCATTTCTGAGTCAATCACTGTGTTCTATACATTCGTGTGTTTTGATATACTTTTCTTTTCCAATTTTATTGTACTGTGACTTTTGTTCTCTATATTGATTCCTATTGGAAAAATAGTTTCGGTTTATAATCATTTCGGGTTACGAACGGTCTTAACTTCGTGAACTGCATATAAAAACCGATTTTATAAACAAGGGAAATAACTCTGAAATACCGCCAATATAAGGGAAATAATCAAGCTCAAGGGAGATAACTTAATCTAGTTTTTCTCTTAACCGCTAGGTGTCAGTAATTGTTGTTCGGTCAGCCTCGACTGAAATCTCCGTTAAGATGGCGAGTGCCGGGGCTAGCTACAAACAAGATATGCCCCCTGAAGGGGGCTACGGACCGATTAGATGGATGAAACAACAATCAAAGAAAGGAATGAGTGGTAAGTAATTCATTCGATAATGTTGATTTGATGCTAGAAAAATGAATATTTGCCAATTTGTAATTTTTGTGTGTCCGATATGCCCTTGAGTTGACGCTCAAGTGCACTTATAAAGCAAAGAATAATAAATGATTGCTCTTTTAAGTAAATAAAAATGTATTTAAACTTTTGTTCAGATAAATAAAATAATTCATTATAAAAGTTAATAAATTGATTATGATTTTAAAAATGTTTCTCTTTTATTTTGCATGAATTTAATAATGTAGAAAAAATCGATTTCAATTTTAGAGGTATCTTTCGACATTTAAAAAAAATGTTTGTTTATTTTAAACACAAAAAATCATTTTTTTTAATTATTGTTAAGTAATGCAAACAATTGTAAAAATTCATTATTCATCGAATTTTCTTTTTCTTCAGACTATAACGTCGTTAAAACGGAAATTGCTTTATCTTTTTATTGTGAATTGCTATTTTTTTCTTGGGATATATAATAGTGTGGTTACTTTCTTCACTGTTTCAAATTCGTTCTGTGTAGTGAACTACTGCAGAGGGCAAAGAGGCCCCGGATTCATGCAGGGGAAGTGGACTTCTCCTGATTTAGTTATGCACATTTCCCCAAGCATCGATCTCCAAAAGCAGATCAAAGCCTAGAAATGTTCCATCCACAACCAAGACTCCAATATTGTTCACAGGTTGTGCACGACCAACATCTAATTTGACTATGCCATACATATGGCACTTTAGCAATTCCCCATTGACTGTCAACATCTTCACCTTCTGGTATTGCCAAAGCTGACATACAGAACTGCTCACTAGTGTCTGTGAGCAGCCAGAGTCTACCAAGGCTATACACTTCTGTTCATCTATGAGCACTTCAATGACCGGTAGTGCATCATTATTTACTTGTTCAAGGATGAGACTGGTGTTAACAACTCCTTCCCTGAAGCGTTTTCTGGAAACTCAAACGAAATGTATCCAACTTTGTTGTAATGAAAGGAAAAGAATTTTGTGAAATGCAATCTGTGCATCCAGTTATTTGTCCCTTACAGGTGTTCCTTGTTTACAGTCCTTAGCAAATTGGTTTGGGAACAGAGCACTTTAAACAAATTATGTCATCCTTACGCATGCCAGAAGGAGGTGTCTCTGCACGTGTTCATTGAATGAATGCTGCAACTGACTCTTCAGGTTTTTAGTTATCGGTTATAATGGCCCTTGCTCATGTTAGAAGTTGCTCCAAGGTCATAGTCTCTATTTTGGATGATGTTCAAAGAAGCTGTCTAATGTCCTGTGGGAGACCAGGCATGAATACGCATACCATCCTTTGCTCAGGCCACAGTCCGCCAACCAGCTGAGCCAAAAAATTTGTCGACAGTTTCTCCAGTACAAAGTTGTCTCACCATGCACTGCCCAAATTGTTGATGAATTTTTTTCTCTTAGACTGGTTGCTACCCAGGCTTAGAGAACTGAGTTTTCCCTGCTATTTAACCCATAGCACTATGATGGGATATTTGTGCAAAAGTAAATGAAATAGACTGTAATTTGAACTCTGCTTCCCAATTCCAATTTCTGCATCTATAACCATTATACTATCCCAGCTCCTCCAACTGTACCCTCCAAATAGTTTGTGATAATCTGCTGTGTGACCAGTGTCTGCAGCTTCATATTGTCAGTGGAAACTTTGTTATTGACCAAAAATACATTACTGGCTATTTGTTGGTTACACTAAAACATTATAAACCAACAATTAGTTAGCAATGGGTCCTCCATAAACAGAAAAGGAATTAAAAGCTTGAAATACAGCATCGGTTATGGCTTATCACTTTCCTCCTCAAACTAATACAACAGAAAGATGTTAAAATGATCTAATAATTGTTTATTTCTCATTGAAAGTTCAACAGTTGTTCATACAACTCCTGGAAAAACAGAAATAGCCCAAAAGCTCCTTGGAAAATCTTGGAATTTTTTAAATAGGGCTGCCCACATCCTTTTTCTCAATTCATGAAAGTGAAAATATCAATCCTTAGAAATTCACATGTCAATTTCAAAAGTAAAAAGTCCTTTTGGTCTCTGGTCAGTGAGTTCATGCTAAACAAATAGATTTTTTTTATACAGTAAGGTTCACCCTGTACCTGGCCTGGGGGCCACTTGAGGTAGTGTTACATTAGGGGTAGTTTATATGGATAGGAGGGGAAGATGATGGTTGTCTCTAGACTTGAACAGATTAAGATTGTAGCGATTGGGGTGGGGGGGGAACATTCTCTTGGGAGCCTGTTCTATAGGGCAGTGGCTCACAGGAAGAAGCTCTTTGAGTGGATCTTCTTGCTGATGGAATATGGAGGGACTGAGGATTTTTTGTTACTATGTAAGTGGCATGGTGGCAGCATTGATTTATTTGGTCTACTTTCTTTGTCTTTGTTGGTTTTAGCATAACATTTCAAGCTTCCTTGCGTGTCTGTTACACTCGGCAATATTTGGGGTGGGGTCAGAGAAATCATTTAATCTACTGGGAAATGTTCTTATTCAGGTTCTTATCACAGAGATTTTTCAGAAATTCTTAGTGTTTCCTTCTGGTGTTCGTCTCTTTCCTGATTGAACCTGTGTAAATAAATATCTGTACTGCCTGATATTTTAAAAATATCCGTTTTTATCTTGCAGACAAGAGTGAAATAAAGACTGAAAGAATCAAAAATACAAAAATCAACAGCCATTTAAAAATTTTATTTTATCATTCCTTGGGTGAAGCCAGTCTATGAGAAGGACAACTCTGTATTCAAAACTATAGAGAAAGCAATGGGAAACTACTCCACTGTTTGTCTTAAGAACTTGGGGTAATTTATAGATATTAAATAAAATGGAAACTACAGTCATGACTGTCTACATCTTCAGGATATAAGTAATCATGGCTTTAAAATAAAAAAAGACACTTTTGCATTATTCAATTCTTTGAATGAAATGTATCCAATACTGAAAAGTCATGCTTGTTATACATAAATTTTTTAAATTTATTTCAAAAGTAATATTGAGAAAACTTAGTTTGTTCAAGATTAAATTGCAACTTAAAAATGTGATGACATTTTAAACTTTAACTGTTGTATTGTTATAACATTGCTGTCTGGCTGTACAGGCTCATTTCTGGAAAATTGTAATTTATAGAAAATAAATATAAAGCTGCTGACTGCGGTTTCTCATGAATGCCACCATTTTGGTTTTGATAGGAGACTCTGCAGTACAGACCAAATTAAACGACACCCTACCAACACAGAATATAATAAAATAACATCACAAAATGGGTTGTGTTGGATGTTCCTATATGTATGTACTGGTTTGGACATAGCACTAGTTTATAACACAGATGCTAGGGAAAAACATTTCTTGAAAATGTATACATATGTTGACAGTAGGCAATGTAAGTTTTATAAAGTTGTATGCAGCAGACATGTTAATATTCCTTAAATATGTCTTCATTATTGTGCACATTTCATTTGGTTCTGTTAAGCCTTTCAAGCCATGATTTTTCACATACTTGTAGGAATTTCAAACAGATTGAGAAACTAGTTTGTCAAATATTGCCTAACCTTGCACCAATTTATTCACTTTAATTCAAGCTGATTAGATTTTTATTAAATAATTAACAGGAAAATTAATTTTCTCCTGCTTGGGCATGTCTTCCTTTTGAAAGCTTTGTGATGTTTCCCAAAATGTGTGGATTGCATTGCTACTGCTCATATTGATTGCATGTTGACCAACTGAACAAATCTACTTGACTTTTTTTTTTCTTTCTATTTCTAGGTTTCGCAATGTTTGCTACCTACATCGGTTTGACATCAGTAGGAATAGTGGGTTGGTATTTTCAAGCACAATATTGGAAGTAAGACATTTTTTTCTTCTTTTTCTGATTCACTGGATTTATTGTTGACATGCATTTTTTTTCTTTTTTTCTGTCTCACTTGATAACTATCAGATTATATTATGCAAGTCAATGTTCACAATAATATTTGTATTGTTTTTGATAAATATGTATAAAGTAAAATGCAGTTCATAATAATAGTAAGTATAAGAATCCCAAACGAAAGTTTTATTTTTAATCTATCTAAAAATATTTAATACAGGCATAGAGAGCTTGACAAAATGTATCAAATTTAACTTGCTAGCTCATTTAGCAACCAATATATGACCATTCAAAGTTTATTAGTTTTCCATGTTTCATGTTATTGAGCCAGAAGCCAATTTCAACAGTGTATAATTGAATATGCTGGCTTCAGACCAGTTAAAAATCATTATAATAAAATGTAATCTCATATATGTAGACCTGAAGTAAAAGAAATATAATGCTAATGGAATCAATAATTATTTAGACCAGCTTAAACATTTGGAAAAATTGCAGGCTCAAAAATGTAATAGTTTAAAAATGACACAGGCATTTTTGACTGTTCATATAAGTTTCATTTCAAATGATTCATAGCACAACAAAGATGAGGCTATTTTTTCAGTAGAATATCAATAAAAACCCCATATTTAAACCATGTAAAAATGGCCTGAAATGCAATTTGAGAGTAAGGCAAAAACAGGTTAAAAGCATACCATTTTAAAGTTGCCATAAAATGTTATCCTTTAGAGGTACAAGCTTGAAACTTTAAAACTTTACTTATTTTGCGATTTTGAGGAATTCAACAAGACTTATTTTGTCTATAATATTAACTTTTTTTTCTTAAATGTGTGGGAGTTTTTGAAAATTTTGTAAATTTACACAATTTTTGACTTGCCCAAAAAGTACTAACAGCATCAAAACTTTGAAACTTGTATAACAAGTTTCAAAGTAGTCAATTTGGTGATACAAGTTTATATCAGTGGTCAATTTTTCAAACAAATGCTTATTGTAAAGCCATAAAACTCAATATTTAAATTTAAAAAAAAAAATAATAATAAAAATTGAAATGAGTAAAACTACATTTATTGGAACTGGTGAATAAAACTTTCTGGAAAGTTTGAATGGCCCTATTGCACTTCTTATGGTGATTTGCGGTCTGAATTTCTTTATAGGCTTCTTCTACAATCACTTGAAACTGGCATTGCATCTAAGTCCCATCTTGACTCAACCTGTGCAATGTCATCCACCAAAGGCCATTGGAAATAATCCTTTCTAACCATTAGTTGGAGTGAGAAACTTGATTATTGCACTGGTTGGAGATGTAATGCCAATCAATGACTTGACCAATGTAAAACCTTGAATCATCATATACAGCAACATTTTGGCTTTGTCTCTCATATCTGAAGATAACTTGAAATGGTTCTTTTTTTCATCCATAAAAGTTACAGAAGTTGGGCCAAATAAAATAGATGAGATGTCACCAGAACTGCACTAAGATTATTGGTTTTGACTGCCAACTCATCAAGCATGCCCTGCCCAACACTAATCTCCATGCTCTTTTCATCACAGTCTTTTTGATTGCATCAACAACCTTTTTGTACATTGCAAGGAATTTAGGGTCTTCTTTGGCTTGTCTCTTCCACTTACAAGAAAACAATCTCTCAAGATGAGATATTGTTTTCTTGATTTGATCATTCACTGAACAGAAGATTTAATAAATATTCATCATAAGTAGATGTAAATTTAAAAAGCTGAAGTAATCTCCAGTCATGCAAATCACTAAAAAAAACAGACATGCGGTATTGGGAAAAGCAGAAATGAAAAAAATCTTTGACAAAACAATAAATGTCTGAAATTTTATAAGTTTAGGCTTTTGCTTTTATAAAGAGAATATACAACAATTGAAAATTTATGTAAAAAAAAAAAAAAAATGAACTGAAAATTTTAAAGTTAACATTCTTTTTTTCAAATGGCAATGTTTACTCTTGAATTGTTATTATTGAATTAAGGTGTTAAAATGTAGTGTTAATTAAAAATATGTTTAAAAGTAAAAATTAACACAAAATCAAACCTACTTTTGAAGTTAAAAAAAGTAATATTTATTGATTACTAAAAATGAATTATTTTGTAGAAATGTAAAAAAAAAAATGAAATTTTCTGATGCTAAAGGCAAAAAATATCTGTACACAATTTTTTTTTTTTTTTTTTTTTTCATGTACAAATATTAGTGTGCATAATTTGATAAAGAAATGTATTTCTAGTTTATGTTTTTAATACCTATTTAATTACACAATAAGTAATTTACTTTATATGACTTTAGAATAAACATAAGAAATAAAAGAAAAAAGATTCAAACTCCCCAAGAAACTGTGAAATGTCCATTGATGAAACAAGTCAGATTTAAAAGTTTTGGGGATGTTGATCAGGGCAGCCAGCAATTCAAATATCAAAAACACCTCCTTTTATATTGGTTTACACTTTGGGTTGGCTGGACGTAGTGTTATGAAACCAACCGTTTATTAAAGATGAAATATTGCTCTATAAGAAGATGTAATTTTAATTTAAGACCTGAATTTTTCTGGTACTTCATCCAGTGAAGTTTACAACTTGGAAATTTTTTGTGAAAAATAACCTCAAATTTTGTTAAGCCCACCAAAATGATGGGCATCCTCTTTTCTTTAAGATGGGGAGTATTTTGATATGGTTAGGGTCAAAGTGCAATAAATTTCAAAACATAATATTCTCTGATTTTTAAAATGCAGACAAAGAAGCGCCAGTCACTGAAATGTAACTGCATTTAAAGCAACCTGGAATAAAAACTAATTATCACAACCCCCCAAAAAAAAAAAAAAAACTGGAAAGAATTATACCTTTATAAAGAGAAAACATTAAATTTTTCTTTACATACTAATTTCATCAAAATAACTTTAAAAAAATACTCTATTTATTGTCAATTGAACTTGAAGGAAATTTTTACTATTTTGATCCATTTTCACAGCATAAATTAGGCCTGTCTGGGATGCCTAGTCACAGATGTATTTATTTTTGGAAGAATTTGAGATATGCAATTTTTAACTTGTCAAAAAAGACTGTGTCTTTTATGTGTAAATATTCAGTGCTATACATAATATAGCAAAAATAACTCTGACAAATAACTTGAACATCAAGAAAAATCATTTTAATAATAATAATAATAATAATAATTGCTGCAATTTTCATGAGAAAACAAATGCCTCAACTTCATATATAATACACTAACGTTTTTTTTTTTTTTTTTTTTTTGTTACAAATCAAGTCTTTTGTGGAATTGTTTCCCTTAGTTTAACATCATAATTTTTCATAGACTTGTTTTCTTTTTGATTTGAACTCGGATTCCAGCTGCACGTTTTTCATTATATTGTTTTAATTTTTGATATATTTTTTGTGTGTGTGTGTTTTTTTTTTTTTTTTTTTCTTCATCCACGACTAACCAGATTGCTGTTATTGAACATTGCATGTTCATTGTGGTTTTTATTTTCCAGGAGGAACCGACGGGAAATGCAGGATGCTAGAATTGCTGTGCAACCTCTTGTTTATGCTGAGATGGACAGACTGTAAGTATTAGCTTTGTGTATGTGTAATAAATAAAATTATTATATATATATATATATATATATATATATATATATATATATATATATATATATATATAAGATTACTTAACTCTTAAATATCAATTTTATCCTGACTTAGGAGTTTCTTGGTAAAATTCCCAGTCTTCAGGGGTTCTGGTTTTCCCTGAAGTAATATTTTCATACACATACATACCTAGAGGAAAACTTATTTTGGAACACTGTCTCATCTCTTTATTGTTCCTTTTTGTCAAGAAACAAAAGCAAATTTCTCTCCTCTTCTCCCTGAAAGCAAGATAACTAACTAAAACACACCTTTTCTCACTTACAAGATTTGAGCAACACAATTTTTTGCTTATAATCAATTTTTCTGTGTCGGATGAAACTGAAAAATGAAATAGTGTTTAATATAAGAGAATGAAAACTTTAAAAATCCCAAATATCCAATTCTGCACATTAGACAAAAATAAAAATTGCAATAAATATTCTGGTTTGACACAATGGTAAATTTACATAAAAGAAGAATTAAAAATAAAGAAAATTAGAGAACAAAAATTGTTTAGTACAGAAAAAAGTGTAGCATTGAGAAGAAAATTTTAAATAAACAATATTATTGACTAAATATTAAATATAAATCAGATAGGGTTTTAATTCCTCCTTCCAATTATGAAGTTGTCCTATTGTTCGGCCATGATTTTGTTCCTTTCCTATTAATATTTCTGCTTCAAATCTGTCACTGCTCTCAATTTCCTTATCACTGATAACCTTCCAAAGATTCTCAATTGAATAGAAGTCTGGATGTTGAGTGGCTCCTGTTAAACTTTTGATGTTTTCAGCTTTAAAGAATTGTTTTACTTTTCTTTTTTTTTTTTTTTTCTTCAATATGACAAGGAGCACTACTTAAAGGAGCCAATAATCGTAGTAAAGTTCTAAAATTTTTAGAATTGACACTTTTAGTTCTGTTACCATTTTTGCAATAACAGAAATCATCAGTCCTTGTGTTTTTTTTTTTTTTGTTTTTTTTTTCTGACAAACCAAATGTCTGGTTAACTTTTCAACAACTTGTCCTCAGACTAATTTAGCAAACAATAAGTAAAATGTTAATTTTTGTCTTACCTTTATTTTGTTGGCTATTATGAAATTGTTTAGACGTCATAAATCACATAGAACTGAGAAGACTGCTTCTCAGGAAGTTGAGTTCTTAGACGCTCTTATAATAAACAGATTTCTTGCTCTCTTTCCTTCTTTCTATGCATGTTTATTGTAGCATAAAACAAATTTTTAAGGAAAATTTATTACTTTTTTTTTTTTTTTTAAACTTGCTCTAATATTGGACACTTGTCTGTTGAAAATCATAAACTATTTCTTTACAGACATAATTATTATTGACAGATGCTATTTATATATGCATTAATATTTCTGTCTCAGACCAAAGTTCTTCTGTCCATCACTTGGGCCAGGGAACAGAATATTGTTGCTGTGCACTCAGCCTATGGATCAGTGTAATGTGGGTGTGTTTTTTTTTTGGGGGGGGGGAAGCATGTGGATGTCTGTCTCTCTCTCTCTCATACACCCACACTCACTATCAATCTATAATCATTGTTTACTTTTTTTCTATATTTCCCTCTCTTTGTTTTTTTTTTATTTATTTATTTTTTTTTCAACAGTTACTTGAAGAGGCTGCGGGCCAACCGTGATGAAGAGAATGAATTGATGAAAGACGTCCCTGGCTGGAAGACTGGTACCTTGTATGGCCAACCAGTTTATCACAATCTTCGTAACCGATTTATTGAACCTTCACATAAGGAATTCTTGGCCCACATCAACTGGCATGAGATGTTTGACATTCTCTATGAAAGAAGAAAGCATTGATGAGGGTTGAACAAAAGTCTTTTTATTTTTAGAAAGTATGAATCTTTATAGATACTTTTTTTTTTTTTTTCTTGAATAAAAAAAAGTGTTTAGATACTGATTTTCCTCCTTTTTCATATGAAAATCTTTTCATGTATGAAATTAGTATTTATAATTAATGATTTGAAGCCATTTCATTTATGCCATATTGAAGCAGTTCTCTCACCTCCTAGAATATGAACAGCATTAATAAATAAGATATAAGTGTATCTGATTCATAAGTTATGAGTTTGAATTTTCAGTTCTTGATTGATCACTGATATTAAGCTATGTCAAACTCAGTACATAGATGGCAGATTGTTTGGGAAGACTACATACTGTTAGTTACCTTTTACAATCTGAAATATGAGTCAGCTTTAACTAATCTACAAATGGTTAAGTTGTAAAAAAAAAAAATCAAGCTTGTATTTTTAGTTTTTACTTTTTCATATAAAAGGTATATATATATATTTTTTTGATTATTTATTTAGCCTGGTTTGGCATAAGGCAGTTATCAAGCTTGTGGGGTCTGTGAGATTAGACAAATGTGTGTGTGTGTATATATATATATATATATATATATGTATATATATATATATATATATATATATATATATATATATATATATATATATATATATATATATATATATATATATATATATATATATATATATATATATATATATATATATATATATATATATATATATATATATATATATATATATATATATATATATATATATATATATATATATATATATATATATATATATATATATATATATATATATATATATATATATATATATATATATATATATATATATATATATATATATATATATATATATATATATATATATATATATTTATATATAGTTATATTTTTTTTCATATTAACTAAACTTTACTCAATGCAAGGGAAGATCACAAGTGTGAGACACCTAGTGAGAATAAAATTCCCTACAGTAGCAATGGTCTTATGTAATGATTCCTAATGTGGGGTACATGCCCCCACCGGTGGGGTATGTGTAGGATGTGCACCCTTTGGCTTACTATGCCAACAGAATAAGGGGGTAATTTGAGAATGTGATTAACAGTAAATCATTTTCTAGTGAGACTGAATGAGAGTGTTAATGTGTGTTAATACATTTGACACATGTATAGTATGCATACATAAAAATATTTTGAGTGTATATATATATGTATATACATGTGTAATTGGCATACAGAGTATTTTCTGTCTCTCCACACTCATGTGTCTCAGTCAACAAAGGAGAGGGTGTGATACATGTCTCTGGAAGAGCCAATGTTTTGTCAGCCAATCAGTGCCTGTGAGCATTCAGTTTGCTTCCTTCACATGAATTACAGTAAAATTTTGAATATGTAAGAATTAAATATTATGGGGGGCGGGGTCACTTGAATTTTAGGAATAGCAAAATGGGGCATGACCCACCATTGTTTGGGAACCATTGGTCTAATGCTAATATTTATCTGAATTTAAAGTTCCCAAATGTAATTGATATTTACAAAGTTGAGTTTCTGAAAACCTGAGTATACAAATGTTGTTATGCTAATTTACAAACTGTGAATAGAGCCTGTCTACTTTGAAAATCAACATTTGGAATCCGACTTTAAACCTGGACTTGAACAGTTGACATGTGTCACCAATGGAAAGTATTATGGCCCTGAGATAGGTGCACAGGTGATATGGATAAATTGAAAAGACAGAAGTTTGAATGGAGAGTCTGTGATGAGGAAATGGTGTGTGGTTCAATATTTGTCACTCTCAGGAATAAATGTTAGATGATACATTTTTATTTAGGGTTTGGGCCTGTACTTGGGCTGTGTAACATTCTTTGCTGCTTTGTGAAACTGACTCCCAAGAGGTTGCTTCCCCAAACACTACAAACTTAACCTGTTCAGATCTAAGGTTAACTGCTATCTTTGCTAAATATCTTCATAAACTGTGCCTCTAACTCTAGTGGATCTTGGGCCTTCTACAAGGTGAACATTATTGTGTTAAAAAAAAAAAAAAAAATCTCTGGTTGTATACTGGTTAGGAAGCTAAATTCAGAGAGTATCCTAATGAGTTTGATCCTCACCTCTATGGGGACTCTTAGCTGTAGCCTTTTACCAGACTAAGCTTAGCAAATAACATTTCATCTACCTCATTACAGAGCAATGGTTGGTGAGTTAGTTTTTGTGCTACAACCATTATCATATTAAAAATACCTTAGAAAATATCTATAAACTATTTTCTGTGGTTCTAGTTGGGGTTTGAACCAAGCTAAATGCTAGGATTTTAAAATGTTACTTTTTTTTTTTTTCCGAAAGATCTCCTCATTTGGAAGATTAGTGTTACACAATCTTTCTTGTTTGATTTAAGTTTAATAAATTATCAAGACTGACAAGAATTAAAAAATAAAATAACTAATTATTTGATAATCTGGCTGATTTTATGGCATTTAAATCTTTGTTGGTTTAGATTTTGATCTTGTATGAGAATTCAGTGAAGATTGACCCCACTACTCTGTAGAAACTGTCAACTAGACAAACCTCAGTAACCATTGCTCTATGTCAAGACTCCTAATCTTTTGGTTGACTGATTTTACATGTTGAATTTTGCATGAGTGCACACAATGAGGATTGAAGTAATCTTTAACCAGACTAACCTCAGTAACCATTGCCCCCACAACGTGTCCCTTATTCTTAGACCTTCTTAGATTAAATGGCGTCTTTTTTTTAAATTTTTTTTATCTTGCCTTCATTTTCTTTTTGTTGTGTTTAATGTCAATGTCTTGGTGTTTGTACTAAAATAGGAGTGGGCAATTTTTTTTTTTTTTGAACACTACATGTATTTATGGTGAGCTGCAGTTATCACAAAATACTGGAATAATAAATATAACAAGAAACACTCTTTTTAGCCTTGACAATTGTGATCAAAACAATCACATTGGGTCATATTATAATTTTAATTTGTGTGCATTTTCACCTGTATTCCAAAGCAACACAACCTTGTCACACTACATTATTGCCTGCTGTACTCGGTTAATACATATTTTTTCAATGGATCTTTTGGAATTATAGTGTGTTGTTCATCTGGGTCTTGCTTATTTGTAATTAGTCTCATGATAGCATTGAGATTGGTGTCTGTCAAAAGAGACCAATTTGGTTTGTTGATGTTCATATATGAAAATGTCTGTTCATAAATGTATGTGAATCTAGAAAAGTTCTTTAAATGCGAGAACCTTTTATGATGAAGACATGATTAAAATCCAGTCAGCTGCAAACTCTGAAATTTCTTCAGTGAATTGTCAGCTTGCCGATCGACCAATTCCATCTGTAGATCGACTGGTGTTGTCTGTATATGTAGAAAGGAAATTTATTTTCCATTGACTGGAAATCTGCAAATTCATCTTTCAAGGCCAGTATTTGTTGACTGTCTGCACAAGCTGGGGTGTGTCAAGTGTCTGTAGTAGAAGAAAATGGCCTAGGTTGTGTTACCTAAGTTGTTTAGAAAACAACTAATTTCATTTTGAATGATTTTATTTCAATAAACAGCTTCTGTGAAAATCGGCTTTTCTATATTCAGTTCATTTAGGTTTGCAAAAATTTCAACTTGAAATGCAAAATTTGATAGTTCTTTCTACTTCATCACATTCAATGTTTCATTTCAAAGAACAGCAAAATCTTCTCATGTTAGATTCTAAACCAAACCCTTTTCAAAACGTTTTCCATACTCAACCAACAAACAGAATCCATGTCTTCTAGTAGACTTCTGAACTGTGATTTTAGGGTCCTTGACCTATTTAGGTTAACAACGCGAATGACTGGATTGCTCTTATTTCACATCTAGAATAGATTTACAAAGACTCGGTGGTTGATACAATGAAATGATAAAACAGTGTGACTTTGATGCTGGGTTTTAAACTTCTCATCCAACAGCTTAATGAGTACGACATTCTTTCCTGTTAGTGCAAGGACACCATTAGTTGTAATACTTAAGCAGTAGGCCCGAACTCATCAAGCAATTTAAAACACACTTGTACAATATCTGTCTATATTACTGAGATGAGGTATGTGCACTATTTACATTATTTGGACTATTGTCCTCATCTTTGTCGCCATGTTTATCACAACGTTTTGGCCGTTGTACGCTACGGCCTTCTTCAGGTGGTTGGAATGTTGAACAGAACCCTTTATTTCGTTCAAGGACACATGGCACAGTTGATAAAAGCGTTTGTTAGATCTAGTGACAGGACCTAATGAGTGTGAGTTCAATACCTGGGTAAGGTGGTGGAGAACTTTGAGATGGCAATTAACAAGAGATGACTGACATCCATTAAACATGGCACATGAAACTAGAACAGTCTATCCCAGTGAGCGAAATAAAGGGTTCAGTTCGATTTTTTTTTTTTACAAGGTCTTTGACTTTTCATCTTTAGATAAATTTGTTTTAAAATCAGAATGTTTGGTCTGCACATGTCTTGATGTATTCTTTAAACACCGAAATCGAATCAAGGTATATTGGAGGGGGGGGCGGGACAAAAAAAACGTTTGTTTTCTATACGTGTAAGAATATCTATGTTTATCAAATCTAGTTTGAAAATTCGAAATTTATTGTCAATTTTTCTTTTAGCAAAAATTTTGAATTAATTATATTTGAAATGAAAATCACTGCTTACACTTTGTCAGAAAAAAACTCAATCGTCATGTACATCTGCAGAGATATGTCAAATGAATATCATCTCAATAGATCTTGTGTTGAAACCAAGCTAGCAGACGAACCAACAAAAAAATAAAAACAACAATTTCAATTAAGTCAATTGGAAAAAACATAAACTTAGTGTTAGAATATTTCCTGATATGTTGGAAATGATTAAAACCAAAATGCTTACATGTCGTACAGTAGACTGAATAGAATGACTCCATTTGCGTCGGCTTGTACGAAATGACCCTGTAACCTAGTAAGTAGTCTCTAACAAAATTCATGAAAATTCAATAAAAAAATATCGTAGATTTGTCATTTATTTTCATTGGACATTACCTAACATTTAAAGAAAAAAGCTGATTAAACGAAAACCAAATAATGCACAAAAATAATTCTCGGGGTTGATATGATTAATGAAATAATAAATGAGATGTACGACAATGGCGAAATACTGGAAGACTTTAGTAACTCTGTCTTTACAGCGATGCTAAAGAAGCCACCAGGTAACCAGCTTAATGAACTACTTAAGTAAACTTATTAAGATTCTAATGAATGGAAATCGTAGCAGAATTAAACCAAAAATAGTCCAAGAACAAAGCGGCTTTGTTCAAGACATTGGAAGAAAAAAAATCTTTATGATTAGAATTTTATCAGAGTGAGCAGTACAAATGCAGAAAGATCTATATCGATGTTTTATAGATAGCACAAAAGCATTTGATAAAGTGTAACATAAAAATCTACTTAAAATGTTCTGTTGGTTAGATTTTATTTAACGGCATGTCAACCGTGAGGTGTCATTTTATACCAATCAGGTAAATATATACATTATAGCGTGCCATTCCTGAGGTGAGTACATACATTACATAATTTATGTATTCATCTGGTTCGTGTATTTCGGTATTTTTTACATAGTTTTCAGGGCTTAAGTTTGCTTCCTTTATATACAGTAGTCAGCGATATTTGTTACTTCCCTTTGGTATTTTTTTTTTTGCTGCATCATAAAAACATTTTATGAACCAGTAACAAACTTTACCAAGACAATTTTCATATGCTTTTGAATATTCACTATACAGGCGAGCGGTGGAAATTTTTTTCATCTGAAAGTTGGCATTGACTCAAAAAAAGGTTGGGAACGCTGCTTTATACCAACATAAGCTGGCATCCATGTTGAAACAACAGATTTCTGAGATTTCGTTAGGTTCTTATAAATCACCTGCTTGTCTGCAATGTAAGGGTGGTTAGTATTTTTTTTTCTTTTATGGTAACCAGAGAGGGTGAGGATTTTATAAATATCACTGCTCTACCGCCATCAATGCATAATTGGCAAACATGGATCTTTGTAACCGAAAAAAAAAGTTTCAAAAGGACGGTCTTTCCGTTGACACCGATATTATTTTGATTACGCTCATTTCTTCGGCAATATTTATTTACAAGTTGATAAAATAATTATCATTTACTATTTTATAAACAAATAAATGTGAAAAGAAATCATTTTATTCAAAAAGTTTTTAAAAATTACAAAATTATTAAAACATATAAACCATCTTCAATGCAATAAGTTTTAAAACATCGGCTAATGGCTAATTTTACCTACCTTCACTCCCTCGGCAATATATGTTGCTCTAAAAAGCGACGATTAGAATTTTGATAAAACCCAAACATTTGAAATTGAATTTATACACTATTTATTAGATTTTATATTTACAACATTATTAAAATGCAAATCAACAAATACAATCCAATGTTTATCATTTATCAATTTACAAAGAAATAGATATGATAATAATTTTTTTTTTACATTTTTGAGTAAAAAGATTTTTCACATTTATTTCTTTGTAAAGTGGTAAATAATAAATCTTTATAAAAGGTAAATATTTTTTTTTATAATCTTGTAAATAGACATTGCCGAGTGAGTGAATGATTGCGGTGTCAATTGAAAACTGTCCGAAGATCCACGTTTACCGCATGATTTATGTGGAAAAAACCCAGAGTAATCCGTAATCTTTATTAGAAGAAGCAGCTTGTAGGGAGATAGAGATCGACTTCAGTGGATATCCCAAAATAGAAAGGGGGGTAAAACAAGGATGTATTTTCACACCTGATTTATTTAATCTATACAACGAGACGATATGAACAGAAAACCTACCAGAATTTATTGTCGACAGATATAATCCTAACATTATAAAACGCGGGAACGACAGTGTGCTGACGCCAGGAAAATGAAAGAGAAACTTAATTGGTAGTAAAGTGAAGAGAAAGAAATAAGTATTAATTGTTAGAAAAGATTGCATGATTATCAGTAAAAGAGACAGCCTAATGCGTCGGCTACATATTCGGGACATTAAAATCAAGCCTATATAGAAATTTAACTTAAGTAGTGTTCAGGGATACGTTTTCTCACCAGGTTTATTCAACGTATACAGTGAGGCAATTCTGAGAGAAATGGAGGTCCCACCAGGATTCAATACTGGCGACTACAATCTTAACAATGTGAAGATAACAGTGCTGATAGCAGGCACGGAAAGAAAACTACAAAACCTCCTTCAGAAGGTAGCGAAAGAAAGCGAGAAGAAAGGACTAAGCATAAACAGAAGACAGAATGCATAGTTATCAGTAAAAGGGGGTGAGCCCAAGATGCAAATTATAGGTCGGTGATACTAAAATCCAGCAAGTATAGAAATTTAAATATCTGGGAACTGTTCTAACAGAGGATGGAAATTGCGACACTGAGATCCAAAGATGTATTGGGATGGAAAAAGATGCATTCCAAAAGCTAAGTAGAGTATAAAGAAACAGAAAAATTTCGTTGGAAACATTAAGAAAAGAGTACTGAACTGTTAAGTGATATCTGTCCTCCTGTACGACAGCGAATGTTAGACAGTCTCGTCAAAGATGAAGAAGAGAAAGCAACAGAAATGTGGTTCTACAGAAAGATACTGGGTATACTATTGGCCAAACATGTGAGCAAATACGATGTTTTTCAGAGAAGTGAAACAAAAAGGAAACATACTTAACATCAGGAAGAAGCAGTTGAAATTTATGGGACACGTAATGAGGAAGGAAGGTTTTGAAAATTTGATAGTCTCAGGATAGAAGTTGTGGAGAGCCGTAATCACACAAATCTTAGAAGGACATGGCCTATATGAAGTAGAAATAACAATAGTAGTCTTGCATTGGTTGGGGACATAGTCTGAATGACATGAGAAAGGTTGAAGGTTAAAACAGATGAGAATAGACTGTAAGGAATAAAATGTGATCATCTCACGCAATGGCCGCTACGTGACGTCATCAGACAGTAAAGAAAGCGGCATACAGCTCGTTTACAAATCAGTCTTTTGTTTGGCTCGGGCCGAGAGGCGCGAGCTGAGGCTAAATCTGCCTCCTCCAGCAGCTTATAAGCACACGGGGCCGTATCCCTTTGTGAATATATCTCCTCAGATATAGAAAGAAACTCCGTCTCGCAGACCTCAATTTGGGAAAACCCAAGACTCACCGTTTCCGGTTCGTGGAACGTGTCCGCGACCGGAACATAGTAGTTGAATCTGGAATCCTAAACATGACTTCTCCAGAAACACAGAAGTATCTCGATATTATATGCAAGACCCTAGCTTTTCGTTTTCATTTCACTCTGCTTGTGTAGGTATATGTTTTATTTTTCTCTACGTGGGACGCGGGTAATTATGAATATATAGCTTTGTGTATGTCTTACTGGTATAAAAATTTCTCTGAGAAGAAAACATTTTTTGTCAATTCTTTTCCTTTCAACCATTCTGTGAAGGACGGTGTTATTATATCATGGATATAATAATACCCATAATGAAAAAAATACAAGTGGGAGAGTAAACCTTTCTTCCTATGACTATCCCATTAAGACGTCCAAATAGCTTAGACGATTATAAAAAAAGATTCCTCAGTATCTGTCTATATCTGAGATGGGATATCATTGTGGGGGAGAGCAATGGTCATCCCTGAAATAATAATTATGGTAATACAGAATTTTGTTTAATGGTGAGAAAAATAATATGTGGTGAAGATTGTGCCCAGAGAATCTGTGCTTCGTCGGAATTATTAATATAACATGTCAAAACAATAGTGTTTATATGAACTATGGAATATCAATTGGGAAGAAGAGACTGCTCGCTTAATCATGACGGGGAGAGGTAAAAAATCAGGTTGTAATCTAAGTTTTTGTCGCTACCACCGCGTTTATTTAAGCGCGTGTTTGTGCGAAAACAGTCAGTCGAGAGAGTCGAGTGGGAGTTGGGCCGGCTGGAGTAGAGTCGAAGTGGCAGTCGACGAGAGAGTGAGAGAGAGAGAAAGAGAGCGAGAGAGATAGGCAGTGAGAGTGAAAGTGTCTGCTTGCTGCTGTGATAAGGTTAATGTTTGCTGAGTGAATTAATTACGGCCACTACTAAGAACAAAGAGGGTGAACCGAAGGCTACTACTCCTCTTTCACAATTATTTGCAATATTTGTTTTTTTTTCTGGACTTTATTGCTTATACCCAACTTTCTTGTAAAGGAAGCATTGTTCTTTTTGTACAAATTTCTTCCTTATATACATCTACATGAATTTTTCTTTGGACTTGAATCAACTTGTTCATATTTGATTTTTCTACTTGGCCCGATTCTCGCCCCACCGAACTTGCAGGTAGACCAGCTGAATCTTCCGGGATTTACGATTTGTTAATTGCTCTCCAGGATAAAAAAAAAATCACAACATGGCTGGAAAGTGGAATCGAATTGACATTGGGAACCGGAGATTTTGATTGAACCTGTAATACTGAATCAGGACAGGACCAACGGACATATTCACAACGTTTGAGCTGTTGTACGCCACTGCCTTCATGTGAGCGACGACGAGGTTTTGCGGAGAAAGGGTTTGATAGGAAATTCCAATCATCTGAAGAAGGCCGAAACGTGAAAATGGCAATGAAGATGAGGATAATAGTCCGTATAATGTAAGTAATACAAGTAAAAATGTATTCATATAAAATTTTCCACTTTTCTAGAATAGCTGAAGAAAATAGCCGATATGTAATGTAGCGGGAGGAATTATATTTTTTGATTAATTGGAGCGGTACTAATTTTAGCAAACCCGGTTGAAAAAAACTTTTAAAAAGAAATGAATTTAACATATTTGAAAAAAAAAAAATTCAAAACTTGAAGTATTTTTATACATATTATTTGATATGAACAACCGAGGTCAGCTCTGTCTATATTTCTGAAGTGAGGTATTATGTACACTATTTACATTATGTACACTATTTACATTATTCGGACTATTGTCCTCATCTTTGTTGCCATATTTATTACAACGTTTCAGCCTTTCAGTATCTGTCTATATTTCTGAGATGAGGTATTATGTACACTATTTACATTATTCGGACTATTGTCCTCATCTTTGTTGCCATATTTATTACAACGCTTCAGCCTTTCAGTATCTGTCTATATTTCTGAGATGAGGTATTATGTACACTATTTACATTATTTGGACTATTGTCCTCATCTTTGTTGCCATATTTATCACAACGTTTCGGCTTTTCTGTATCTGTCAATATTTCTGAGATGAGGTATTATGTACACTATTTACATTATTCGGGCTTTTGTTCTCATTATTGTCACCATATTGAAACTCTAGCCTTCCTCTCTGTCCAGATCAAGAATCGGATCGGTTTTATAACATTTGTACACCTACACAACGTAACGTGGCTACGCCTTCTTCCGGCATGTCACCTAAGCAACTTCACTTTGTCACGTTTCGGCCGTTGTACGAAAGAGTGAGTGAATAAGAGAGAGAAATAGTGAAGTTAACCCTTTCCTTTTATAGGCTATCCCTACTTTTTCCTGAATAGAACGCCACTTAGCGTTCATCCTAACAGATAAGGTGAGGTAATATCCCAGTAATCTCTAATTCGTAGAGATGATAATATTAATTTCAATTATTGGTTCCAATCTTGGTGGAATGATTGCAAAACACTCCCCCGCTCCCCAATTCATCGGCAGAAGCACACAAATGCATGCACGCTGGGATTTTTCTTAATCAATAAAATAGGCCAGCACTCAGTTTCATCTGACTCGGTCTGTCTTGTCTTGAAGTCAGAACGCTACGTACATTTATCTGAATTTACTCTTGTGATTCAACGCCATTTCTTAGTTTGTGAACTTTTTTTCCTGTTAATTTGCCTTGCATATATCGTTTGCTTGCTTTTATACTATTTTTATCCTCTTCTTCTGTTTTCTTTTTCTTGTTACTGCTTATTGCAAATTTTGTCAAAATCAATGGCTACTCACTCTGCAATTACCATTCATCAAAGTTATGTATTCAGTCACAAAAGAATGATTCCGCTCTTTTATTGCCGTCTTCTTCATTATATTCATCTTGTTAGAACCCTGCTAGGTCGGGAGAAAATGCCACATGAAGTAGAACTTCCTCTTTCATACACAAGTTCAAAACATTAAACACTAGCAGTAGAGCCCGGCGTTGCCCGGGGATGTAACAGTAAGAGATAGATCAAGTATCGACCATCATGAAGACTGAAAAATAAAATTGACAAAGATTATTGTTTAAGGTTGACGGACACGCATGTCTTAATTTGTTTTTTATTTTTTTTATTTTTTATTTTTTATTTTTTTTACGAATTGGTCAAACCCAAACTCAAACAAAAACATTGTTTTCAATCGTTATGAGTCTCCCGATTGAATAGAATTTTATTATAAACAATTGTTTTGTAAATGGAATTTTTAAAGCATTCTGAATGTAAAAATAGTGTGCAAGACAATAAGAAACACTACCTGCCCCCAAAAAGTGAAGTTTTGTTGAAATCAGTTTGAAAAATGTAGGAAATCCGATCCTATATATAAACGAACACACACACACACACACACACACACACACACACACACACACACACACACACACACACACACACACACACGCTCAAACAACCTGGGTTTTATAATAAAAAATATAACTCGATATGAGTTGTTCCCCTTTCATTCTGGCGAGGCCTCTTAATTGTGTTTTCAAATTGATTTCATGCAAAAACATTTGTGTTTTTCCAATTTTGGCGCTGTCAGAACCACCGCAAGGTAATTTTACGTAGTCCTGTGAAGTTTTGTTGAAATCGGTTGAAAAATGTAGGAAATCTGATCCAATATATAAACGTACACACACACACACACACACACACACACACACACACACACACACACAATCTGCGTTTTATAATAAGTAGGATTCCAGCTCTACCTAAGTTTACTGGCCAACTCGTATAATAGGGGAGGAGAAAGTGTTTTGCTGTCATTTCAAATCTGGATTAGACCCACCCCCATCTCAATCGAATAGATGCGTGCATTCAATTTTTCTACCCTAATTCCTCACGTTCTATTCGATCAATAAATACAAACAAGATACATATAAACATTTACAATTGATTTGCATGTATATTTTTTAGAATTTTCTAAACATTTACAATTGATTTGCATGTATATTTTTTAGAATTTTATAAACATTTACAATTGATTTGCATATGTATTTTTTATAATTTTATAAACATTTACAACTGATTTTCATATATATTTTTTACAATTTTATAAACATTTGCAATTGATTGGCAGATATATTTTTACAATTTTATAAACATTTACAACTGATTTTTATATATATTATTACAGTTTTATAAACATTTAAAATTGATTTTCATATATAATTTTACAATTTTATAAACATTTTTCATTTGATTTGCATATATATTTTTGCCCTGTTCTTTTAGTTTCCATGTCATTGTAATTGTTTATTGCAAACTTTGTCAATTCTGTTTGTTAGGCATTTCTGCGATTTGTTTACATTTAACCATGGCCGCTCACACTACAGAATAATAACAATAATTAATCTCAGAATTTTGAATATTTATGAAAAAAATTAAATAGCTGATTATCATTTATAGAATAAATATCATTTTTAGATTGAAACATTAAATACTTGGTTGTGTCTGATTGAGGTCAGAGAAACGCACACACAGTCGCTAAAGTCAAAAACACGAAAAGGTATTTTGAGGTTTTAGCAACGTTTTCTTTGCTACTAATTGCAAAACAAAACATGGAATACGGCTAGCAATACGTGACATTTCATTAGCAATGTGTGTACACTGAAAGTATCGTTGATGGAAATGGCGATTTTAATTATTAAAAAATTAATTAAAATTCGAAGCTGTCATTTGTATGCTGAGCTGTTTTGGCTTCTGTGTTAAAAATTGTGAATATCTTGTGAATACGCATGCGCACACGTTTCGAATCTACGATGTGAAAATATTCTGGCATGAGGGCAAAAAGTAAAACAAAGGAAAAGTAAAAAAAAAAAAAAAAAAAAAAAAAAAAGAAAAACCAGAATCATTTGTTGGTCTGCTTCGCGATCCGAGAGGATCCAAAGGTCGATGTTCGTATTTGAATAAAAGCATTTTGAAGGCTGATTAATAGCAACGACGTGTAATATATTATTAATTAACCATAGAATGTATAACGATTTTCATTGTAAAAGGGTCTGGATGATACTACACGCTGATATTAGGTTAAAAAGGGTTAAAATTGTCCATATTGTTGCTGGAATGCTTGTTGTGTTTAGGTATGTTTAAGTGTAAGCAAAGAATCTGTTGAGATTGGTGGGTGGGGGATGGAAAACACCTAAACGAAATATAGACAGATAATGAAGGGCCGAAACGTTGTAATAAATATGGCGACAAAGATGAGGACAATAGTCCGAATAATGTAAATAGTGTACATAATACCTCATCTCAGAAATATAGACAGATAAAAAATGTATGTATCAATGCAGAGCGAATGTATGTTCGATGGAGAATTGAGTAATTCTCGTCCCGATCAAAAGCCAGCCGCACTTCAACCCATGTCACACTTCGTTTCCTGTTTATCTATAATTCTCCCTCCAAAAATCATTATGTTTTTCCCAAGTTAGTAGGGCTGAGAACTTTTCATCACTCTTTTCTTATGGAAAAACCTTTTCATATCCGCTAATAAAAACTTTCGAAACAATTTCCTCAAAAAAAATTTCTGCATTTAAATCTGAAAACGTTTTTTTTTATTGGCTTACAATACCTTTTTTTATTTATGAAAGATCAAAAGGTAAGAATATATTTATTCACACAAAAATCGTATCAATTTAATTTATTTCATTGATAACAAAAAAAATAAAAAATAAAAAAATAAAACTATTAGAAATATTTGTATACTTTTTCTTTTCTGGTGTTTTCTGACACCAAAAAAAGACTTGTTGATTTCTTTAACGGTTTTCTTGAGGTGTCTATGGCAGAACCTTGTACACCATTCCACTTTCGATGTTTTACTGCTCAGCTTACACCTGAGTGGAGTCAGTTACTATCCATGGGAACTAAAGTATTTTACAACGATAACTTTTAACAAGGCCTCACGATCGTAGTAGAGAGTTAAGCTCAAAGATGAACATCAACATTATTGGCTTTTTTATAGCCTTACGGACAATTCGAAGTCCCCGTTTCGTAGTTGTCAGTAAAGAGTCCCTATAAAAAACAAATAAAATTATATATATATATAAAGAATTAAAATTAAAATAAGGCATTTGTGCTTTCCTTTAAAACCCTTATCACTTCCTCTCTCTCTCTCTCCACTTCTCTTTCTATACTTCTCTCAACTAATGAGAGGGAAACCTTAAATAAAAAATGTGTTATATTGCCCCCTTTTTCTAGGGTTCTCTTGGGCGACATGGTCGATTCCATAATAAAGTTGCATTCTTCTCTCTCGGCCGTCTCCTCCCTTCGGGTGATCGCTCGATGGTTTGTTAGGGGATAAAATGAGAACTTCAACAAAAGGAATTTAGACTTACTACTTTATTAAACACGTCGACATTTACATTTCTAACTGGCCAGTGGGGTTGCTCTATCACCCCTTCTGGGGAGCAAGTTCCCAGAGTCACGAATTAACAACGCCTATTGCGCATGACGTGTAAAACTTAACTCCTCGAAAAATCTTTTTATCTCTCTAACATTCCCACGTTCGGCTCAGCCATTCAAAATCGAAATCTCTATTTTGTTTACCATCTGACCTTAAGGTCAACCTCAGAAGGTTTGAGCCAAATACACTGCCACCAAAAAATAATAGTCTGAAACTATTTTTAAAAATTGGATGAAGAAGAAAAGACTGAACACGACTGAAAAACGTCGGAACTTTGCAAGAACAGCGCTTACTAATTTATAACTGAAAACTAACAAAAATTAACGGAGGATCCTGGCATAACTTCCGTTATAAAAAAAAAATGAAAAAAAGCAACACCGGAAAATACAATAATTTTGCCCAATCCAAAAAACTGACACAAAGAGACTTTTGACGTGAGCCGAAATGAATGTCACGCCAGAATCTCGGAGCCTGGCCAAAAGGATATGAGCTGACGTCTCTGAGCTAGAAGAGACGGCGAGAATGACGACCAAAGATGCTACACAGAGAAACCAGCCATACGTGATGCGTGAAGTAGTTAAGGGGTTATCTACTAATGATATTTCTGTCCTGCTTAGGGATGAGAGAAACACAGAGATTGATACTGACCTATTATTAACATTGCTACTACCCCTAGGAAGGTCTGACTCCAAAATGCATTCTCCAGACTACCACCAATATCCGCCTTATTAACGATCAATTTGCTACAACGAATACCAAAGAATTCAACCTAAATCATCACTCTAAAGCAAATAAATAAAATACATTATTTATTTTATATCCTTGCTCTATTTCGTTTTACGTCCTATGTAACCTATAAAAAAAAACAAACAAAAAAAAAACACCAAAATATCTACAACACTATATCCATACTGGTGACCTCCTGACGTGCCTACACATATCCACATGTCATTACGTAGTTGCCATTTTGTAGTCATGCACATTATTAAGGAATAATCAGTTTCAGGAAGGGGCTTCGCATTTGCATAGTGGTGTTAAATAAAAGAAAATAGGCGTGATTATTTTTTCTAAAATAAATAATTCTCTTGAAAATACTTTCAAGGTTTATTTGTTCTAAAATTATACACTTTTGTAACATTTCTTATAAAAATGCTTCATTTTCCATTTATTTTAATCATTATTACATTAGATACTAGCAAAGGTGCCTAGTGTTGTTTGAGAACAAAATTTGTCCAAATAAAAAGGCAGACACTTCATTTGATTTGTATAGATTATTGATATGCTAAGGGAAGTATAGCTAGCCACTCGTATTCGAGGATATCCGTCTACTAGGTCGGTTAACCAATCCCTATTGAAGACGTTTGCTCAGGCGTATTTTTATGTTTATTCAACACCCACAGAGCCCACCTGTGGTTTATACTGCAACAATGCTGAGCAGACCTTAGTTATGGTTTCTGGGAAAGAGCGGGATATCTAGCGTGATCAACAATCAAACCTTCGGCCACGATGACATGTGACTTCGTGCTAGCACAGGTATTGACGATCTCCAAGAATTCCGTCTACCCTATTTCACTCACAAGGCTTGGGTCAACCAGTGGTATGGTTTTCAGGCCTTTTCTTAAGCGTTCCACCAGGAAGACTCCTTTCTGAGAAATCGACGCTAGTGAGATTCGAACCCGATCTCATGGTCAGAATACGCACGTTTTAACTATTCGGCACGTGCCCATAAGGGAAGTAATCACGCATTAATTTACTCCCAAATGTTAATGTATTTCGCTAATCAAAATATTTTTCTAAATGAGAATTAATATTTAATTTACATGTGAAATGGATACTTTGATGTATTTTTGACGTTTCATGCCTTTCAGGGTTGGTTTCTCTCTTTTTCTAGCGCCAAAATGTATCTGTATGTCATATTTGGTCAAAATCTACCCATTAGTTTCTTTGTATATAGCGGACAGACTGACAGACATTTCATTTCATTTGTTTAGAAAAAGGTAGATTTAACCCATTGATCTCTGCGTTCCTGAACAAATTTAACCCTTCTGCCTAATCTCCCGAGTGTGACGTCGTCCCCCAGTCGCAGCGTCGACTGTGTCGTTCGATCTCGGTCGCTGCGCCAATTGTGACGTCACGTGCTCCCCAGGCTCTGATATCCTGGTCACGGACAGCACCAACTGTGACGTCTTCGCCGCGGCGTCAGCTGTTCGCTCCTCGCTGTTCCAAACGTGACGTTCTAACCCTTTGGTTAGATTGATACCAGCCTCGCCGTTCCCAACCCGCTTCCAACGCCTGGTTACCAGGGTAACTGCACTGATCTCCAGTCTGCCTACCCACCTTGTGAATTGATCTTAGACAGACGAGATCAAACAGGGGTTGGGGCCGTAATGCAAGTTGAGTTCAACGGGGGTGATAACACACAATTAGGTATAAAAGAAAATAAAATAAAAACTCACAAGGTCCAACGTATCAAGAAAAAGGTAACAAACTTTTTATGTCTATTTGCTCGGTACATAGGACTATGTCTACTTCCCGACCCGTTCTGTGGATTGTGGCACGACGCTTTTACTAGGAAACTTTAAGGCTTCAAGTTGTCTGTTCTCTAAGAAATTTGTGTTTCGGTGTGTCTTTGGACGAAAGTCGAAAAAAAAAATAAATTTCTGTGGTCTGATTCTAAGTCGCTCTTCAAACTACTTGTTCTTGGTTGAAGAAGAGTCCAGAGGTGTGCGTGAATCTTGGTCAGCTATCTTGACGCGGTTTCAACACTGGGCGCTCATCTCTGCTTGTCGTCCAC
Organism: Acanthosepion pharaonis; assembly: GCA_903632075.3. Classification (NCBI taxonomy): domain Eukaryota; kingdom Metazoa; phylum Mollusca; class Cephalopoda; order Sepiida; family Sepiidae; genus Acanthosepion; species Acanthosepion pharaonis. The sequence goes on from CAHIKZ030000649.1 coordinate 337,142, forward strand.
GGCTGATCTCATTTCTGTCGGTTGGGGTTTCGCTTTTATTGACGCCGTCAAAACTGGGGTGGGTCTGTTTGGCGTCGGGGGTTCTTCGATAATTCTAAATACATATCCACCCTTCTTATTTCTTGTTAGGGATTTTCCACTCTTTTCCATTTTTGGTAACTCTTTCCTCACTCCCACTTTCTCACCATGCTTCTGAGGGGCGTGTACCAACTTCCCCGCTTCTTCGTATCGACCCCTCACACTTACACTTCTGACAAGGGCGTCGACCGATTCTCCTCGTGCGTCACGTGACCGCTCTCGGGCAATGAGGTCCTGGTCGGGTATCTTTCCTCCTCCTTCGTGTGTCATGTGACCGTTTTCGGCCAATGAGGTCCTGGTCGGGTATCTTTCCTCCTCCTTCGTGTGTCATGTGATCTTATTTGGCCAATGACGTCTTTAGTCGGGTGTGGACAATCCGTGGCTTTGTTTTGGGGAAAGAAACACCTTGCTAAAAAAAAACAAAATATTAATTAAATCGCCCTTATCATGAACGACCGAGATGACGCTCTCGGCTTTTTAACACGTGGTATTTGTCAAGCAGTTTATCGCTAATTGGATATGACCTAAGAAAGGGATTTCTCAGACCTGTTGGCGTTTCCGTGAACGAATAAAAATATTTCACTTTTTCCCGGCCAAAGGCCCGATAATAAAAATTTTCATTATCTCAAAAAAAACATTTTCAGCGAACATCATCTTGTGTGGCTTTTTCCAATTCTGGAAATTGTCTGTGTTTTCGTATTAATGGTTTGTCTTCATATCCTTAGATACACTTCCCCACCCACTTAGACCTCTACTATCACTCCAATGACACACTTTCCACCTGCTACCTATCAATATTTTTCATTGTCCCTAAACTTTGTTTCTTCAACCATTTGATAACCACTTCCATTTTTCGTGGACACGGAAGTAGGTCAGGTGCTTGACCTGATATTTTTCGACATCTGGTATCTGTCAGCGGTGCCCGTGTGTGTTCGCTTATGACCTGGTTTCGTATTATGTTTTCTTTCTTTCTTCTTCGTTTTCTCTTTCTTTCTCCCAGATCGCTTGAATGTAAAGAAAGAATTATTCTTAAAACCCAAAATATTTTTCGGCTTTAAATAATTATCAAATGGTTGATAAACCGTAAAAAACAAATCATATATCTATGAATATTTCTTTCAAATTGTCAGGATATGCATGGTGCCACACGAGTCAAAATTCGCAAATAATTGTTATGTAACAATTACACGGTAGATATAAAAATAGTTACAAGTGTTTACCCACCGTTCAACCGGTGGCTGGGAGTTAAGTCATTTTTTTCTCTGCAACTATTCAACCGGTGGCTGGGCATTACGTCATTTTTTTCCTATCACCATAAAGCGGTAGTCAGGGCTCAAAGGGTTAAGAAAGATTGACGAAAAGGAATGAAAGAAGGAAAGGAAACTGGAAAAGTAATGTCTTTCTTTCTTGACCACGGAGGAGACGGAAATAAGGAAAGAGAAGTAAAAAAATATTAACACTTTGAACCTCTGGACAGTTTTAATCCTTCTGCCTTTCGTTAATTCACGAAATAGTATCCCTCATATCCGGAAGCCCTCATATACGGAATCCCACATATCCGGAATCCCACATATCCGGAGTGCCTCATATCCGTAATCACGAGTATCCGGACATGATTTTGATGTATATATTTGAAATTCAATCCCCCTACTGTGCTATGTGTCCTTGAGGACACACGGCACAGTGGATAAAGGCGTTAGTTAGGTCCAGTGACAGTACCCAAAAGAGTATGAGTTCAATACCTGGTTAAGGCGGTGGAGAACTTGGAGAGGGGATAACTTATAATTGACATCCATTAGATATGGCACGAGGAACTAGAACAGTCTAAACCCAGTGTGCGAAATAAAGGGTTCAGTTCGATATTGCAACCACCTGAAGAAGACCGGAGCGTACGACGGCCGAAATATTTTGATAAATATGGCAACAAAAATGAGGACAATAGTCTGAATAATGTAAATAGTATAAAAATAGTTGCAAGTGTTTACCCACCGTTCAACCGGTGGCTGGGTATTTAGTCATTTTTTCTCTGCGACTATTCAACCGGTGGCTGGGCATTACGTCATTTTTCTCTATCATCGATCAAATCGGTAGTCAGGGCCCAAAGGGTTAAGAAAAATTGACGAAAAGGAATGAAAGAAGGAAAAGAAACAGAAAAAGTAATGTCGTCTTTTCTTTCTTGACCACGGAAAAGACGGAAATAAGGAAAGAGAAGTAAAAAAAAATATTGATTAACACTTTGAGCACTGCGTTTCTGAACAATTTGAACCTGGAGCTTCTGAGTCAAAGTTTGCAAATAATTGGTATATAATGTTTCCGGGTAGATATAAAAATAGTCACAACTGTTTATGCACCATTCCACCCGAATCTGAGCATTAAGTCATTTTTCTCTACCACCGTTCAACCGGTGGCTGGGCATTATGACATTTTTCTCTACCACCGTTCAACCGGTGGCTGGGCATTATGCCATTTTTCTCTACCACCGTTCAACCGGTGGCTGGGCATTATGCCATTGTTCTCTACCACCGTTCAACCGGTGGCTGGGCATTATGCCATTTTTCTCTACCACCGTTTAACCGGTGGCTGGGCATTAAGTCATTTTTTCTCTACCACCGTTCAACCGGTGGCTGGGCATTATGCCATTTTTCTCTACCACCATTTAACCGGTGGCTGGGCATTAAGTCATTTTTTCTCTACCACCGTTCAACCGGTGGCTGGGCATTATGCCATTTTTCTCTATCACGGGTAAAGCGGTGGTTAGCACTCAAAGGGTTAAAAGGTTATAGCAAAACAAAATCACTTTTTAAATGTGTAACGATATTTAAATTAAAATTGAGCAAAAAAAAATTATATTTTTATTTAATAATTTTTAGCGATTTAAACATTATAGAATATTTATCTCGGCATATTGTGTATTCTATTTTAAAATTATAATTTTACTGATCGAATTTTACAGGTATTGTTAATCATTTTTAAATCACATAAATCAGAAATAAGATGTTTATCTATACAATAAAATTGACGTAATGTATATATATATATATATATATATATATATATATATATATTGCGTAAGCAATACATATTACACACACATATATATATATTGCGTTTAAGCATGAAACAGACTGTCGCTGCCGTGTGTTGACCTCAATGTCCACTTTTATATTTACATCCGCTCTACCCATGATATGGAATATAAACTCTTATATTTTACAGCCAATAAATGAATCACAAACAAGAGACGCCTACAAATAAATCTCAGTAAATACGAAAAACTTTATTTTACATTTCTGTACAAACACGGCTCCAAAATTAAATAAGAGCATTCTGGAACCTGATTAGGTATGACAAGTCACGTGATGTACTCTTTACGTTAAACGCCAAATGATCTGGAAAAAAGTTACGGCTCGGATTACCGAGTACATTCCCATGCAAAACTCAGCGATTCGGAGCCGACCCATAGCGATAAAAACGACTCGTCAGCAACAACCAGGACCTGATCTTCGAAGGACGGCTAACCAGACCATGTCTCGATCAAAAAAAAAAAAAATCATAGACACACGTACTATGACAACGCATTAGTCAGCGATGAGTTTTTTTTACATATAGAAGCCCGCAACGAAAGTAAGTCCTGTATCCCCTCTCTTTGTTCACTGTGTTTTGAAATTACTGCTATCACACGCAATCAGACAGCAGTCACAGATATGTTTCACACACACACACACACACATTGGCGTACCATACCACTTGATTTCCTTGTAACAAAAACACTTCGAAACTTTGCAGACTCACTTGCGACAAATCATTTCGAACAATCGAACTATTGATCTCTTCATGACCACAACAAAGAACATTGCTTTTTAATATGTAAATACGTGTATCTGACTGTATAAATGTTACTTTCATATTTAGCTTGGTCTTCTTCCTTTTTTATTCATTCACTTGATAATTAGGCACTTAAAATTATCCCTTGACAAAATGATATCACACACAACAACAACAACAACAATAATAATAATATGGAAACTTTAAACAACGGTTATACCTGTTGTGACAGGGGCACTGGGTATGAATGATAAATCATGTAAGTAAAATTCTTGGGCATATCAGCATCTCAGAGCTACAAAACATTACTTAACTGCACATAACAGACGCAAAACCCTCTCCATTTAAACGATACGTGCCAAATGTGTATAGATAACTCACCTACACTGCATTTTTTATACATAGACCTCGAAGGGAATTGGTAATTAAGCACTTAAAATTACTCGCTTGCAAGATGACATAATAATAATAATAATAATAATAATAATAATAATAATAATCCCTGTTGTAGTTGGAGCCCTAGGATTGGTTGGAAAAGATTCCAGTAGACTAATTGAAGGGATTCCTGGAAGTCCATGCCTCAAAGAGATAAAAAAATTGTTCTGACAAGTACAGCCCACACTTTACGAAGTGCTTTATCTATGTAATTCTTTTTTGTCAGTGGAAAGTGTCATGAAGCCATTTCTAAACTTAGGTCCCTAGGCGGGACCCGGAAAGAAATGTGTAAACGCCAGAAATCAAAGGAAATAAAAGTAATATATTAATAATGTATACGAATTATAATTCATGCATTTCAATGAATAATGAAATATTTTGAGATGCATTAAGGAATTTAAATTAGAAAAATGTTTCTTCGCAGCTTTGGAAAACGTGTTTTCAATTGATAAAAAGAAGTTGGACATTTCCATTTTCCTGTCGAACGTGAAGGGACGTACGAATGAAGAGAGAGAGATAGATAGAGAGAGAGAGAGAGATAGAGAGAGAGAGATACAAAGGGAGAGAGAGTAGTTGAAAGAGAGGTTGAAAGAGAGAACTAAAGAGAGAGCGGATAGAGTAGGGCTATCAATAGGGAGACGGGCTAAGAGAAACAGAGAGTGGAAGTAAGTAACGATAAAGTGACAAGGTGTGTGTGTGTGTGTGAGAGAGAGAGAGAGAGAGAAAGAGAGAGAGAGAGAGAGTAGTTGAAAGAGAGGTAGGATAAAAGAAAGATAAAACTAAAGAGAGATAGAGGATAGAGTAGAGTTAACAATAGAGGGACAGGGAAAAGAAACAGAGAGTGAGAGGAAGAAATGTTATGACAGAGAAGTGAGATAAGAGAGGGCTAGAATTTGTAAGAGAGGTAGTTTAAGAGAAAGAGGGAACTAACGAGAGAGAGAGAGAGAGAGAGAGAGAGTGCAAAATCTAGGGGTAGCATAGGCAGGCTAAGAGAAGCAGAAAGTGAGAGGAATGAGAAGAAACGATAGACAGGCTGTATAAAAGAGAGAGGGGCAGAGAGGATGGGAATGTTTAGAATATCATGATATAATACAAAACGAGGGTAATGCAGATAGACATTGACCTGGTCTATAGCGAAAGCAGTTACGTATTTTCAATTAGTGCCTGTGGCCAGAGTTCGTGCCCAGGCAAAATACCGGTTTTAAAAACTCGAAAGCTATCTTTACCAGGAAGACTGACATAATGCAGATTTCCCAACTAATATTTTCTACCAATTTGTTTTGTATAGTACAACAAAGCAAAACGTATTAGATAGATATATAGAAAGTGTGTGTTTGTGAGAGAGGGGGGTTGAAAGAGAGGTAGGATAGGGGAGAGTGTGATAGAATGAAAGAATAAGTGGGGATAACAATGGAGAGGCAAAATAAAAGAAACAGAAAGTGAGAGGTAAAGAGATGTAGCGATAGCGATGCAGAATGAGAGAGAGGGGTAGACAGAGACAAAGATTAAAAGAGAGGCAGTTTAAAAAAGAGAAAGACAACGGGAGATAAAGAGTAAGTAGATATAGATAACAAAAAAGAACTAAAGAGCGAGTGAGAGGAAAGAGAGGTAAAAACAGTGTATACAGACACAAAAGTGTGCTCTCTCTCTCTCTCTCTCTATATATATATATATATATATATATATATATATATGCTCCAGCATGAAAAAACATAATGATTTTGGATGCTCAATTTGTAAAAAAAAAAAAAAAAATTTGTAAAAAGAATAGCAAGTTGATTATTTTAAAAACATTAACAATAAAAAAGTTTAAACTAAGTTACCACCCTTACACATTTTTAACGTAAATTGGCTATAACAGAACGCGTTTTATGCACATTTACAAAAAAATTCACAACTATCAATTGCATAAATGTTTTGTTTTAGCGATTAACTCCTGAAGAAATAATCAAAACTACGGCGTCTTTCATAATCAGTTTTGTAACAACACTAAGAAATTGATCTGTGAATTTGAGAGGATTAAAAAATAGCCATAATATGTCTGCATTATGCTTGAATGAAGATATGAAGATAATATATATATATATATATATATATATATATATATATATATACTTTATTGATTAGTTTGCATTGATCATTGTATTTACTTATTCTAATTTTTTTCTCTAAACATAGTCTTCATCTATCTCTAAAGCTATTAAGAGTATGTGCCAAACCTATGATTTTCCAGTCTGTTTGCGAGTTTAGACCCTCTTCATTCAATTTCCAAAATTTCTTTGAATGGGCTGTTTGGAATTTTAGTTTAGGATTGGTAAATGAGTGCCTATAGTTATATATTCTCAGTTTTATTTATCCCGCAGAAATTCCAATGTAAACATTATAATTTGTAATATTTTCTTTGGGGGCAATGTTTGTCTGGTATATTACCCTAGTAGACTTGCATTCTCCTCGACTGGACAGTTTTTTCCGATCTTTAGAGTTACAGGGTGGGGGTTCCTTACTAGATTTATTTTTTCCCATAGAATTGACTTAAGACATAATTGTCATGGGATTTGATAATTTGGTACAAGTTGTTAGCGCAGGAGTAACTAATTTTGACCGATTTCCTATTGAAATTACTTAGAGTGTTGTTTTTGTTTAAGTGTTTATTTATTAATTTTAGAATGTGCTGTCACTTTTAGATATCACTATCCATTTTAGGGACAGCACTTCCTAATTTTAGAGGTAATTTTAGAATTTTTGGTGTATGAAATATATGTTGTGTTATAATAAATGCATTGGGCTCTTTCTGTGGATCAGTTTTAATATCTGGTATTACTAGGATCCACCTGGAGTATGTACCAACGGATCTATGACCTGTAATATATATATATATATATATATATATATATATATTATAAAGAGATAATCATACATTGAATCAATTATTAATATTAATGCAATTAAAGGCAAATTCTCTTCGCTAATATAAACATTAACCTACTAACAATCCACTGAATGATGCGATCCTTATGTATAAAATTCAGTGGATTGTTAGTAGGTTAATGCTTATGTTAAGTCGGTTAGCGAAGAGATTTCGCCATTAATTGCATTAATATTGCTAATTGATTCAATGTATGATTATCTCTTTATCATATAAAATATATGCTGCCTAATATAATACGCTTATATATATATATATATATATATATATATATATATATATATATACAATGTGCGATGCATGAATTGTCGTCTAAATTACGCAAAAATGAAAATTTTAACATCTTTTAACAAATATATTTACCAAAATTACACAAAAATATCTTGAAATACTAAAGATTAAATTTATTCAATAAAATCGACATTGGCTTCAACTACGGTCTCCAGACGACTTCGGAATCTCCTGCAACTCTTCTGGTCGGGCTCCTTGTTGGTGAATGCTGCCATAATGCTTGCCTTCACTTCATCTTTGGCGTTACAAGGAATTTTGTAGGTCTCTCGCTCAACTGCGACCCCATACATAATAATCAAGAGGATTGCAGTCTGTGGAATTAGGTGGTCAGATGTAAGAGGTGATGTGGTCGCAGAAATTGTCTGACAGCCATGACTGTGTTCTCCTGCTTATGTGGCATGGTGCAGAGTCCTGTTGCCAGACATAAGGTCATCCAGCAGCCACCCTCTTGATCGAGGACAGCAATACCTTCTCAGTCTGAGGTCCTCAACAACAATTTCGGGAGTTCTTTTCTTATCAGAGTGAGTTTTCCGAGCTGCCGTACCATTAGACTCATTCAACACTTTCCGAATCTTCTGCACTATATATATATATATATATATATATATATATGAAGAAAAATATATGGAAAAACAGAAATCGGAATATGCAAGTATGCTGTCTTAATGTTGTTTCAATGTCGAAGTCAGACGTTTCGGTCTGGTAGACCTTCTTCAGGACATAGTTAAAAGAAGGTCTACTAGGATTTTTGTTTTTCCATATATTTTCTTCATACTGTCGGATCTATATCCACATATTTCTTATATATATATATATATATATATATATATATATATATATATATATATATATATATATATATATATATTCACATCCATCACAGAACGAGGAAGAAGAGCAAGAGAGATCGGAAGCGAACTACTTTACCTGACGAGTTTGTATGAGTAGATAGTAGACCTGAGGGTGGGAGCCTTAGCAAAAATAGAAAACTTGCTAAGAGTCACAAAGAATAGTAAGCTTTGGAGAGCCATGATCACCCATGTCCTCAAGGAACGTGGCGCATAAAAGAAAATTTACATTCATGTGCAGTGCGTGCATTAGTAAATGAATGTTTGCAGAGTTACAAACATGTTGGTTTGTAATTTACGCTAACGGAATGACTACCATATCGTTTGATCCATTAGATATGGCATTAAATGTACCATTCGTCCATATTTTGAATGTAGCTGCCATATATGGACCGCAGATCCTGGTGTATATTCAGTGATTCATGATAAAATCCAAAGAAGAATCAGCAATGTTATGACTCCTGACCTGGCATCTCGCCCTTTCTATAAATACTTTCAGCGTAACTGTTCGGATGACATCTTCGCTATGATATCCAGATTTTATGAATTTAACCGTAGTACTAGATTGGCAGCAAGGTCTCATTAATTAACACTTGAAATGATGTAACCATAAATTCTATACAATATTTACATTATTGTCCTCATCTTTGTCGCCATATTACAACGCTCCGGCCTTCTTCAGTTGGTTGGAATGTCGAACTTTATTTCGCTCACTGGGATAGACTGTTCTAGTTCCATAAATTATAAACCTAATGTCTTCAGCAATCAATTTCTTATTGCATGTTTAATGGATAATTTTCCTCTCCAAGTTCTCCACTGCCTTAACCGGGTATTGAACTCACACTCTTTGGGTCCTGTCACTGGATCTAACACCTTTATCCACTGTGCCATGTGTCCTGTGTATGAATTTCTGGGTATTATAAACCTAATGTCTTCAGCAATCAATTTCTTATTGCAATTTTTGCTGTTATCACAACATGTTTTTACCAGAGCTCATATTGCAATTTTTTTGTTATTATCGCTTTTCTCTAGTATTCCTTATTACTGGTTCCCATATTCTATTCATTTCTATGTTTAGTCGGTTCAGGGGATATTGTGGCCTAGAATATGTGCTGATTCCTTAAGTTTACGAATTTTCCAATAGTGTTCTTTGTCCATGATCTCAACCTGATCCCATAGAGAGCGGTGATCTCCTTTTTCTCTCCATATGTGATCAGCCACGCCTGATTTTTCCACTTCCCCTCGTGTTACAGCTTTCTGGTGTTCTTGAAGCCTTACCTTAAGGGGGCGGCCTATCTCCCCTTTATATTTCTTTCCGCAGCTGCATGGGATAGCGCACACACAGTCTTTAGTCATGTTCTCCTCTATGGGGGGGTCTTACTCAGGAGAGATATCTGCGAAGTGTTGTCAAGATTTGAAGGTTGTCTTGATGTTATATGGACCGCAGATCCTTTGTATTTTCTATGATAACCCCTTCACATAAGGCAGGCAGACTGTTTTCGGAGTGTTGTTGTCCTCCTCTTGTACCTGCCTATCCCAATTTTGGGGGGCTGCTGCCATGTACCCAGGGTAGTTGTTACGTTGTAGGGTACTACTTATACCAACCAGTTCTTTATCTAATGTCTCTGGGTCGCCACATGACTTTTGCTCGGTGTTGTAAGCAGCGGACGATCTCTTTCTTTACGCTGTATGGATGGTGGGAGTTGAAATTGAGGTACTGTCCGGTGAATGTCGGTTTACGATATACGGATGTCTTAAACCCATGCTCTGTTCGAGATATTAGAACATCTAGGAATGGGAGTGTGTTGTTACTCTTTTCTCCATTGTGAACTGTATCGAAGGTCTTATTGAGTTCACATTGTCCAGTAGAACCTGAACCTGGTGTGGCCAGAGTATGAAGGTGTCATTTACGTACCATAACCATATAGTTGGCTTTAGAGATATAGATTCTGATGCCATTTCCTCAAATTATTCCATGTACATATTCGTCATTGCTGGTGATAATGGCGAGCCCATTGCTAAGCCCTCATCCTGTCGATATATGTGTGATCCCATTCCGAAGTGTGTTGTTTGTGTACGGAAAGTCAATATCTCCATCAGATTATCTATTGGAACACTGGTCCGTTCTTCTAGGGATGAGTCAGAGGCCAATCCCTCTCTGACTACTGAGTGTGCCTCCTCCGTGGGTACCTTGGTGAACAAACTCACCACGTCCAAGCTCACCATCTGATTGGATAGGATGGGAGCATCTTTGATTATTTCCACGAAGTGTGCGGAGTTTCGGACATATGAAGGAGACTTTCCAATCAATGGGTCAATTATATCTACAAGGAAGCGACTCACAGGGTGGCACTCACAACCTTGGCAACTAACAATCGGCCTGAGCGGAATACCGTCTTTGTGAATCTTAGGGAGACCGTATATGTGAGGTAGCTTGGTGTAACGCTGTGATAATTGCCGATACGCCTTAGGTGCGAAGTGATCCTAGTTCTTGATTAGTATCTGTGACAGTTTGCGTTCCGTTTTCATTGTAGGATCCTTTTTTACTTTGCTGTAGCTACCATTGCTAATGAGGTCTTCTAGCTTTCTTCTATCTATCTATCTATCTATCTATCTATCTATCTATCTATCTATCTATCTATCTCAGTCTGTTCTTATCTATCTATGTATCTATCTCGGTCTGTTCTTATCTATCTATCTATCTATCTATCTATCTATCTATCTATCTATCTATCTATTTATCTATCTATCTATCTATCTCAGTTTTTTCATCTATCTATCTATCTATCTATCTATCTATCTATCTATCTATCTATCTATCTATCTATCTATCTATAACAGATGAAAATTCGCCGGCTGGATATTGATAATTCCCAAATATAATTTACTGTTACAGAAGTTCACCTATGCGAAATATTTACTATCGATCTCTCTGCATTAGCATCGATGAACATACGCAAAATTTCACTATGTTTAGCATTTTTTTCTTCTATTTCATTAGTTCGGAAGCAGTTCAAGAGGAGGATCGAAATTTTTTTGCGCTTATTGTCGACCCCATCGCAAAAATATGACAATGCTCTTGAAGCTGCAGTGCGTAGTTGCAAAGTAAATGCTTGTAGCAACTTTCCTCAAGAAAATCCTATTGGAATTACGTCTACTTTTACTAATTTTGCCAACATTTTCATTTTTTAATCGGATAAAGTATTTTCAAGAAATCTATAGAAGGAAATAATCGATAAGACGTCATAAGGTTATCCATTAATATCCCATAGAGATTTTGCATTAACGCCATTGTAAAACAATACAAAATCATATTTCATTTGCTTTTAAGACTTTAAACGTATAGATTTTGAATAAGAAAAATTTCGGAGCTGATGTAGTTTATATATTCGGTATATTATCTGGAGTTCTGCCTTCATTTTCGGTCGATACATTCCTCGGTCTTCTTACAGTTTCTAAAAATCTGAAGTATAATATATTTTTTATTACTGCGCATATATTTCGGACAACGATATTCATTCGAATTGCTTTCTATTGTTTGGGTCCTGCGACACGCCGTTTGCATTCACGTGCAAAAGGGAACACTCTCTAAAAGGGGGGGGTCACCTGTTTGCTGTAATTATTCGTACCCCTTTGACTTACACGAAAACCAAACATTTTCTACCTTTGTGACTCTCGTTCGAACTAAACATAATTTTGTCTTTGTGACAGTGTTGTAAATCAAATCTCCGAGTGATGCTAGAACTATGAAATCTTGCATGCATTAAATTCAACTCTTCTTATTAATAACTGCATTTTTTCTTTTCGTGTACAAGGGTGGGCTGAAAAGTTAAGCTGATTATTAAGGAGTGATGCAAGAGCTGTGAAATCTTGTATACATTAATTTCAACTCTTATTATTAGTAAGCGCATTGTTTCTTTTTAGTTAGGAGGCTGGGCTGAAAAGTTCATAGGCTGACTGAAGGAATGATGCTGGAGCAATAAAATCTTGCTTGCATTAATTTCAACTCTTCTTATTAATAACTGCATTGTTTCTTTCCAGGTACGATGGAGGGATGAAACGTTCATAGGCTGACTACGAAGGAATGCTGCTAGAGCTGTAAAATTTTGCATGCATTATTTTCAATTTTTCTTATTAATAACTGCATTGATTATTTACCGGAACGAGGGTCGGCTGAAAAGTTCATAGGCTGACTATGAAGGAATGATCCTACAGTTGGAAAATTTTGCATGCATTTATCTAAACCCTTCTTATTAATAACTGCATTGTTTCTTTCCAGGTATGATGGAGGGGGATGAAAAGATTATTGGCTGCCTATAAAGGAATGATGCTACATGTAATTTGGTCTTATCAAACGTGAGAACGCCAGAAAAAAACATTAGCATAAATATACACAGAACAGTCGATGAAAATGAATGGAGTAACATTCGAATCTAATCGGGAAGAAAATAATATCAAATAAAAATAAATATGAACTTTGGCAAATTTACTTCGGAAATTTGAAAAATGAAATAAAAAAAATGAATGACCGAACTTTTGCATATTATTTACCATGTTTGAGAGAATTATTACTGCTAAAATGCACCATTTATAATAATGTACTCTCCCGTCGGTTTCGACGTATGAGGATCTGGCAGCTTAGTTGATTCAGTTATGAAATTTTGTGTGATAATCTTAAATGGCATTTAAGACCCTCTAGGGATTTACAAAGGAGGCCACATATGGAGCAAGAGTGAGGATTGTGAGATGAGATAACTGTTAATTTGGCTGACCTTTTAGATCTTGCTCTCGCTTCTTGGAGATGATTCAGACAAGCAAATTGAAAACTGCTAAGTCCACTAAAACACGTTGATCTCCATTCTACCCTCTCCAAGGCTAAACGCTCAAGGGTGTGGTATATTGACAGCTGTAATATATATATATATATATATATATATATATATATATATATATATATATATATATAGGGATATAAAAGTCGTGACTTTTATCCATTCTAGATGGATAGATATAATTAGGAATATAACAAAGAGATTGGGAATCCACTATTGGACAAAGAATTTTCTCCATCTCTTCCATGATGCCCGTGACTATGCTATTCACTGCTATGTCACACCAGAAAAATAGCACCATCTCATCTCTCCGGCTTTTGTCTGGTCTCTTCTTCCTTTTTATCCGAGTTGGGTACGCAATATTCAACAAAAACTTCTGCTGTCTTTTGTCCTTGTTTTGTTTACCACTCACTTTCGTTATTATCGCTTAAACATTTTCATCTTGGACGTTTTTTTTAAAATTCCATTTGACCTCTAAATTGAATCCTAAGAGGCCGATCTCTTAGGATTATTCAAATCCTTGCTTTTTTTCCCACTGAGTTTTGCATGCTTCTAATTTTGTTTTCAAGTGATTTTGTTAAATTCCATCATTCGCACCCGTCCGTCATAATTCGATTTATTACATTCATAATACATTTTAAGTTTTAAGCATATTAGAAAAATGCTTTTCACTCCGTCACTCTCTTAACTGTTTTCCACCTGATTGTTATACGTTGTTTTATTTCCTTTTCATGGGTTTTCGATAACATTAATGAGATTTTCTCCACTCCAATCATTCGATGATTTTGATATTATTAAACTCTTGTAAGCAAATCGAAGATCATTTGAATATTCATCATGTCCTCCTATTTTACTCCTTCTTTTATTCTCATTGCTATTTTACACCTACATTTACACCCATCCTTATCTTACTCCTATATTTACACCCATTCTTATCTTACTTCTACATTTATTTTCTGTCATATAAGAAAAAAATGAATAACTACCGACACCGAGGTTCGTGCGTGACACTGCGGACTTATGAATATATGTTTTCCGCCAGGTGTATAAATAGCAGTGTCAGGCTACTGACTGCGGTGATTATTGAGTGACTATCCAGTCGAATTAGTGTGCGTTGAGGATTTGGGTTTTGATTTAGAATTTACCGGACGTTAAACCGAGTTATGCTACTAACAAGGAATTCACTGAAATGGTTAATTATATTGGGTTGATTTTTACTTCTTTGTTCTTGTTAAGTATTTATTTGCGGTTGTAATTAAATACTGTTTCATTTTAACATTGAAGTTTTGAGTTATACTTTATTATTAACGACCACCGTACGTCACAAAACATTCATTCTTATTTTACGCCTATGTTTTTACCTATTCCTATTTATACGTATGTTTATTCCCTTCCTATTTTACTCCTTCATTTACTCCTTTTTACTAAAGAAGTAAATGAAGGAGTAATAAATACTTCACTATCTGTCTATATTTCTGAGATGAGATATAACATCAGTACAACCTTCAAAAGACACTTCGCAGATATCTCTCCCCGAGTAAGACCCCCTCCCATAGAGGAGAACATGACTAAAGACTGTGTGTACGCTATCCCGTGCAGTTGCGGAAAGAAATATAAAGGGGAGACAAGGTCAGGCGTCAAGAACACCAGAAAGCTGTAACACGAGGGGAGGTGGAAAAATCAGGGGTGGCTGACCACATATGGAGAGAAAAGATCACCGCCCTCTGTGGGATCAGGTTGAGATCATAGACAAAGAACACCATTGGAAAATTCGTAAACTTAAGGAATTAGCACATATGCTAGGCTACAAAAATCCCATGAGCCGACCAAACATAGAAATGAATACAATATGGGAACCAGTAATAAGGAATGTTAGAGAAAAGCAATAAAAACCACACAAATTGCAGTATGAGCTCTGGTAAAAACATGTAATGATAACAGCAAAAAATTGCAATATGAGCACTGATAAAAATGGTCGCTGAAGAAATTAGGTTTCTAATACTCAAAGATTCATACGCAGATGTCGTCAAGGACACATGTCACAGTGGATAAAGTAGATCCAGTGACTGGACCCAATGAGTGTGAGTTCAATACCCGGTTAAGGCAGTGGAGAACTTGCAGAGGGGAATTAACAGGAGATAATTGATAACTGACATCCATTAATCATGGCATGTGGTTCCAGAATAGTCTTCCTCAGTGAGCGAAATAAAGGGTTAAGTTCGACATTCCAACCACCTGAAGAAGGCCGGCGCGTACAACGGACGAAACGTTGTAATAAATATGGCGAGAAAGATGAGGACAATAGTCCGAATAATGTAAATAGTGTACATAATACCTCATCTCAGAAATATAGACAGATACTGAAGGGCCGAAACGTTGTAATAAATATGGCTACAAAGATGAGGACAATAGTCCGAATAATGCAAATAGTGTACATAATACCTCATCTTAGAAATATAGACAGATACTGAAAGGCCGAAACGTCGTAATAAATATGGCGACAAAGATGCGGACAATAGTCCGTAAAATGTAAATAGTGTAATAAATACTTAACAAGAATAAAGAAGTAAAAGTCAACCAAAGATAATTAACCATTTCAGTGAATACCTTGTTAGTAGCGCGGCTCGGCTTAACGTCCTGTAAATCCTAAATATTTCGAAATCACAGTCATGTAGAGCAGTCATGGAGCCTTGTCCTGATGAAACAAGACCCTTTCGTCAGTTTTTCCAGTGCTTTTTGTTTTTATCTTGGCAGCCTTTCGTCACTGCCTCAGCAAGTTGGCATATTACACTCTATTGATGGTTTTTAGGTCCGGTTAGCGTAAGTCAAAAATGTAGATAAAAACAGCAAATAAATGGTGAATCTTTTTGGTGAGTTACCCTTCTGCGTGTGGATGCCGTCTGCGTATTCTTGATTCTAACCGACAAGGCGAGTTTTCAATTGGAAATAGATCATTCGAATGTGTATTCCACAAAGGACAGAAGGTAAGCATAGGTGATGACTAACCGAAGATTTGTATTATGTTTAATACGTCTGAAAAGTCTGGTATATCTGCATTCACACATTTAACGACAAAGATTACAAATTAACATTTTTCTTACTTTACTTTCTAAGCGCCAAACATTAATTGATTAAAATCCTTCTTTTTATTTCTGTTTTGTCTTTTTTTTTGTTCTCCTCCCACTGCTGTAACTCATTTCTTCCTTCTCGGAATGTTGTTTCCTATTTAGGAAATTGTTGTCCTTCTATTTTTTTGACGAATACAGCGACAAAAGGCAACGTTGGTGCTAAAGGTGTTAATGTTAATCAAAAGCGACTGGATTCTACATTTGTAGCTGCAATGTATCAAGAAAAAAATATATACGTTCGGGAATTGGCGACTCTAACGAACACCGTGAGTAAAACAGAAAAGAAAAAAAAATATTGTTTCTGCCAAGTTTTCTCTTCTTGGAAATCTTATTAAGTGCATCTTCACACCAAGGCAGGGAATCAAGTGACAACAATCTTCTGACATTTCTAAAGAATCTTCAGTATTCTTGCAGATTAAAGTAGCACAAAGTAAAATACGTAATCTGTCAGGAAAAAGTTCAGTTGTTAGTTTAATATAATGAGAACTGGTTGCTAATATAAACTATTGTCATTCATGTCGAAGGGCAGAGTCTCGTTCGGGTTCTACGAGGAATTATTGGCCGAGACTAAGGACTCGGATGTCCCGCGTTAAACTCGGCCTTGTGTCACATCTAACCTCGTCGGGGAGGGGCTAGTAAATATCAACTATTGCCATTCATTCTTGGACAAAGACAGAAGTATTCTAACTAAAAACACCAGGTCGAATGAATTACACTGGTCAACACCATTTTTGGTGCTAAGAAACAAAAGACATTTTTTTAGCTTATTTGATGGAACTGATTCCCAAAATGAATTTAGTTTTTTCATGGTTAGCTACCGCGTTTGTTGTACTGAAATTGCTCACTTTTGAAAAAAAAAAATTACGATCTTGGCTATCGCCAAAATTTAGTTAATAAAGGTCTTAGAAACCCATCAGTTTCCAGGCAGGTCGAGTAATTTATGTCAGCCACATGAAATAAACTATTATTATAAGAAAAAAAGCGTTTTTTGGGTCAAAAATTTTCAAATAGATGTACCGAAGTTTTCAGATTTATCGCCAAAATTCAAATTAACTGAGAAACTTTATCAGTGATACACTTTTTAGTAAACCTGATAATTAAGGCGACATAAAAAGAATGAAACCCTAAATTCTTCTGTTTGATATTCATAAATTTATCCCATCATTTTTATCCCTTCACTACGGAAGGAAACCAAGCACATTGAGAGCATTTTGTTTTCACAGTTGGAAAGAAACTCCAACTAAAGACATCCCAATTGAATGCACCTATTCCATTGTACATGATACTGCTGGAGTATCAAAAGGAACTTAAATAACATTAAACATGACAGACAATCAAGAAAGAGAAAATGTTTACCATAGTTCTTATGTTCACGAAGGTTTTATTTCTGCTGTTAGTTTATTAAACGATTTGATGAAAATACTTGTTGGTCTTGATATATTCAATTTCTATCGTTCAATATCATATATAAAAATACAAAGGAAAAGAATACTTTTTTTCCAAAATGTGACATTTCTGTACAGCAAAAAAGGTAGCTAACCAAGAAAAAGTAAGGTCATTTTCAGATTCAGCGCCCTCAAATTAGCTAAAAAAAAGATATTTGGTGTCTCGACACCATTTCAGTTTTTTTTGACTAGTGTTATATAACGATACTGATAAACAATGAAGGTGAGCTGTAAACTTCCTAGGCTTACTATGAGGGCGTGACGCTAGAGGTGAAATCAGTGCATGCATTAATTTCAACTCTTCTTATTAGTAACAGCATTGTGTCTTTGTAGGTAAACTGATATCTGGCAGTTCAAAGAAGAATACAAATGTAACTCGTAACGACTTCTCTTGAAAGTGGACAAAATTTGATATCATAGTGTTATCAAGGAGGCACAGTGAAGTAATGGATAGTGGCTCAGATTGAGGAATCGGAGAGCAGAGTTCGAATTCCAATCAAATCCATTACATTCACTTATGTGCTAATACCCGTGGGAAAGGTATGAATCCTCTTCTTCGCCCCTCAGCTATGGGTAAATAGCAGGACAGACCGGGTTCTATAGCCTTGGATATCAACTGGTTTACCGCAGACAGAAATGTCAACCTAATGCGGGAAAAAATCTGCCTCGTGTATCGAAAGATACATGATCTCCTACGCGTGTATCACGCATGGCACATAACTGAGTGAGTGTTATCAAGTACCTGCAGAAAAATGCTTTATCTCCTAAGGATATTCATGCTAATATGATTGCTAGCTTAGAGGATGAAGCTCCAGCTTTATCAACAGTGCAAATGTCGGATGAGAAAAGAGATGACTCGAAGTCCCGCCACCGCCACAGCCGAGGAAAATATGGGGGTGGATGATTGATTATAAGTCAAATAGCGAATGTTATTAGCATATCCCCGTGAGAGAGTTCAGGATATTCTGCAATCGATGGGTGCAGCAACTTCTGATAAAAGCGCAATAGGTAAAGTACATTACAGGAAAATCTGACATTGTTTAAGGCAGATGCAACTGGTTCCTTGAACGTTTCCGAACCCAGGATGAGTGTTTGGTTCATCACATTGGATCAGAGACAAAAATATAATCCATGCAGTGGAAACATCTCACACTTGTTAGACATTTTCATGACGATCGTCTTCGAGTATAGAATCCAGAGGTTGGCAGTGAATATTTCGGAGACAGTAGGAAAGCGTAGTGCAGGTTCGCAGTGGATATCGCAGCAAAGTAGCAGAGCGTAGTTCTTCCGTCTGTCATGTTCGCCTGACATGTTGGCTCTGGTCATTCCAGTAGGATAAACAAAGATGGCCGCCTTTATACACGACGGATCCAGTGTTCTGCGGCTTCTGATTGGTTAATCTTCTATTGGTAGACTATAAAGGGAATTAAGTCATTTTGGCTCGCTCACTAGTTATGTACATATATACACAAAAAACTGTAACAACACTTGCTTCAAATAAAGCGAAGTTCATTTCATCCGCAGGGAAGGTGATGCCCTCAGTTTTATCTTCTAAAGGGCCAAACCATCAATGGAGAGTACTATGTCAACTTGCTAAGGCAGTTATAAAAGGTTCTCAATACAAAACGTATCGGAATACTGACGAAAGGGTTTTCTTTCATCAGAACAAGGCTTGGTTTCATTGGCTGCTCTACGTGATTGTGGATTTGAAATATTTGATCACACACCACCTATTCACCTGATTTGACTATCACCCGAGTCCTAACATGAAAATACAACACGGGATGGCAAACAGTATCTTAGAGATGATGACATCATATCTGCTGTTGATGACTTTTGATGAATAAGATGAACAGTCTTCTTTTAATGGTCAGATGTCAGTTTACCTGGTTAGAAACAATGCGATTATTAATCACAAGAGTTGAAATTAATGCATGCAAGATTTTACAGTTCTAGCATCACTCCATCATAGTCAGTCTATAAACTGTTCAAACCACTCCCGTGCCTGGAAAGAAACAATGTAGTTATTAATAAGAAGAATATGAATTAATGAAATCAAGATTTCATAGCTCTAGCGTCATTCCTTTATAGTCAGCCAAAGAACTTTTCATCCCAGCCCGTATCTGGAACGAAACAGTTGAAATAAATGCATGCAAGATTTCACTGTTCTAGAATCATTTCTTCATAGTAAGTGATGTAACATACATACGGACGATAATGAGAATCACATAAATACAGTAGTAAATACTGTATGTAGGTCTTCAGTCAGAGATTGTCTCCAGCTGTGCTAGTCGAACTCTCTGCCTTCGGGCAGAGAGGAACCCAGACGAGGCTATGCCGAAAGGCAGAGTCTCGTCTGGGGTGGTAGACAGCTACACGACCTCGTTTTCTACGGGCTCGGATACCCCACGTTGAATTTGTTCTTGTGCCACATCTGAACGCGTGGGGCGGTTGGCAAATATCCTTCAATCGGAGATTCGACTCCAGCTGTGCTAGTCTAACTCTCTGCCTTCGGGCAGAGAAGAACCCAGACGAAGCTATGCCGAAGGACAGAGTCTCGTCTGGGGTGGTAGGAAGCTACTTGACCCTATATTCGGATACCACACGTTAAATTCGGCTTTGTGTCACATCTGACCGCGTGGGGCGATTGGCAAATATCCTTCAGTTGGAGATTCATTGTGGCATTCACTTGATTCACTTCTAGCAGTTGACTTCTACGCACCGCTGGCGAATCTTATACGCGTTGTCTTAAGTATTATCGTTAATTACCAACCTTCGTGTGATTATTCTGTTCAGTAACCTTTCCTAGGTTGCAACAGTAAGCCGATGAACTTTTCAGCCCACCCTCGCACATGTTAAGAAACAATGAAGTTATTGAAAGTTGAAATGAATGCATGGAAGATTTCACAGTTCTAACATCATTCCTTCATATTAAGCCTGTGAACTGTTCATCCCGCTCTCATAACTGGAAAGAAAAAGTGCAGTTATTCCTAAGAGTTGAAATTAAAACATGAAAGATTTCACAGTTCTAGCATGTCTCTATTACAGTCAGCCTAGAAACTGTTCAATCCACTCTCGTAACTGGAAAAGAACAATGCTGTTATTAACAAGAAAAGTTGAAATTAATGCATATTAAATTTCATACTCCAGCATCGATTCTTAATAACTTTTAGCCCACCATCGTACACGGAAAGAAACAATGCAGATGTAAATTAGGTTTGAAATTAATGTATGTAAAATTTTACTGCCCTAGCACCAAAATCAAGCAATGACCTTTCAACCCACACTCGAACCGAGTAAAAACAATTCAGTTATTAATAAATTCTGAAATTAATGAATGCAACATTTCTAACATCAATCCTTCATTGTCATCCTATGAATTATTTAATCCAGCCACGTAACTGGAAACAAACATTGCATATATTAATATGAAGATTTGAAATTAATGCATGCAAGATTTTACAGTATTAGCATAACGTCATCATAGTCTATAGACTGTTCGAACTACTCTCGTATCTGGAAAAAACAATGCACTTAATGATAAGAAGAGTTGAAATAAATGCATGTAAATTCTCACAACTGTAGCATCATTACTTCATAGTCAACCTATGGCGTCATATAAACGGTCGAATTGAAGTTTTTATTTTTAAATGAATGTGTATTTTTTATATGTACGTAGAGTGATAGAATAGTTTTTATTTTCCAAACACAGTCAGCACATTGTGGCCGTGTTCATAGGTGATATCATATCTCTCTCTCTCTCTCTCTCTCTCTCTATCTATCTATCTATCTATATATATATATATATATGAAGAAATATAGTCTTCAGGTGTGCTATATTTATGGGATAAAATGGTCAATATCAAAGATAGAGCGTGTGGAAAAGTGAACATTGAAGTCAACACTTAGAGACGACAGTCTGCTTCATCCTAGACACAATCGTCAGGTGTTGACTTAAATGTTCACTTATATATATATATATATATATGTGTGTGTGTGTGTGTGTGTGTGTGTGTGTGTGTGTGTGTGTGTGTGTGAGTGTGTGTGTGTGTGATGATAGATTTTGGTTAATTCCGGTGTTTTCACGTTTGCCGGAACAAATTTCACTCAAGTCACAACGCAAAGAAAAACTCAAAACTGTGGAGACTGTTGTAATAAAAAAGAAGTAGCCAACATTAAATATGGTATCTTTCTCCACAGGCGATTGCTTAAAGAAGTGTATATTAAAAATACACATAAAAATGACAGTTTTACCGTTTAAATTAAGTGACTTGAAATTGAGACAGCTTGAATCAACATAAATATATATAATATATATATATATATATATATATATATATATATATATATATATATTGGATAACAGTATATAATTTTTTTATATATCAAGCAAAGTTTGGGAGGAAAGATGTATGAGGAAGTGGAAAATAGTTTTCGTTTGACGATGAAGTCCTAATTCAGTGGATATTTTTCATTCACTAAAAATTAGCAAAAATAATGTTAAGATCAGCTATAGCTGCTTCAATAAAATTAATAAATCTATATCCCAACATAAAATTATATTAAATAAATATATTACTGACAACGATAACTGTCGAAAACTATGATTTGTCCCTTAAACGGTCAATGTATGACTCATAATATCGTATATCGAGCCATAATACATTCCGGTAATGATATTAAATTTTATTTTAGTTCCATTGAAAATACTTGGAAATTTCGTTTTTATCATCATCGACTGACTTTAGGCAATATAAAATACATAAACAGCACATATTTCTCTAAATATTTCTGGCAATTAATGAATGGCTGTAATACACCTTTTATCACCCGGGATATTGTAGCAAGTGACAAACGGGAAAGGGAAGAGATGTAATTTATGTCATATTTAAAAATTAGTTACCTCAAAACACTTAAATAACACCAGTTTATTAAACAAGAGAAATGAATTGATGGTTACATGTAGGCACAAAAATCAGTATCTGCTTAATTACGTTGGTCCAGATTAATTTTAATGTAAATAACGGTTTGCTTCTGTGACGTCGTCCCTTGGTCGCAGCGCCAACTGTGACGTTCTATCCTGGTCTAGCACGGCACCAACTGTGACGCCCCTAAACAGCACCAATTGTGACGTCCTCGCCGCGGCGCCAGCTGTTCGCTCCTCGCTGCTCCGTTCGGGTGTCGCTGCTCCAAACGTGACGTCCGCCTGTCGCGTCAGTCGTGTTGTCTCGTCCTGTGACGACCAACTGGCTTGGTATCGGTCGCGGCACCCAAATGTGACGTTCTAACCTTTTGGTGATTCGGGTGGGAATCTGGTTAGATTTGATATCAGCCTCGTCGTTCCCAACTCGCTTCCAACTCCTGGTTACCAAGGTAACTGCATTGATCTCCAGTCTGCCTACCCACGTTGTGAATTGATCTTAGGCAGACGAGATCAAACAGTGGTTGGGGCCGTAATGCAAACCGAGTTCAACGGGGGTGATACCACACAAATATGCATAAAAGAAAATAAAATGAAAACTCAAAAAGTTCAAAGTATCAAAGAAAAAGGTAACAAACTTTATGTCTAGTTGTTCGATACATAGGACTGCATTTATCTCCCGACCCGTTCTATGGATTGTGACACGTCGTTTTCCGTTAGGCAAGTTTTAACGCTTCAAGTTGTTTGATCTCTAAGAAATTGGTGTTTCGGTGTGTCTTTGGACGAAAGTCGAAAAAAAAAAACTTATTGTGGTGGTCTGGATCTAAGTCTCTCTTCAAAATAATTGTTCTTGGGTTGAAGAGGAGTCCGGAATTTTCACTTTTTTCCATTTTTGGGAACCTTTCCTCACTCCCACCTTCTCACCATACTTCAGAGGGCGTGAACTGCCCTCCCCACTTCTTCGTAGCAGCTTCTCATACCTACACTCTGGATAGGCGGCGACAGCCTCCTTCGTGCGTCACGTGATCACCACTTGACCAATGATGTCTTAGTCGGGTGTGGACGAATTCGCGGCTTTGTTTCGGAAAAAAAATATCTTGCTTAACTAAAAAAAATTATCTTTCCTCCTCCTTCGTGCGTCACGTGATCACCACTTGACCAATGATGTCTTAGTCGGGCGTGGACGAATCCGCGGCTTTGTTTCAGGAAGAAAAAAATATCTTGCTTAACTAAAAAAAATTATCCCTTCTTTTCCTTTTCTTCCTCTCAATCGCCGCTATCATTTCTCTAGCCGCAAACGGGACAATATGAACACTGGCGGTCATAACTCTTGTTCTACACGTGGTTTTCGTCAGGTATTTCATCGCTAATTATCCGAATGGGTGGTCTTCTTAACACGGCCAACGTCGCCCCGAAAAGACATTTCTAAATTCCCATTCATTTCCCTTCGGTACATATCTCCGATAACATAATTTTATTATCACAGGCATAAAGATGTTCCGTCGAAAGAATTCGGTCAGTGGACAGTTGTGTGTGTGGCTTTGATACAATTAATTTTTTCCTATCTATCCAAAGTCCTTTTAGCAGCCTGCCTCCCGTCACTTATAGAAACAACACCTCCACTTGAACTTCCCCCCGGCCAGTCGGTCTGATAATAAGATGCCTTCCCGTACCAATAGTTTGTTTTCATATCCTTAGATAACACAGCCGTCGCCAAAACATTTCTGATTCTTTCTTTCTTTCCCTTTCTTTTTACTCAGAATTTCCCTGTCATTGTAATGACACCCTTTCGCCATTTGTTACTTATCAAAATACCCCTTATCCATTGTCTCTTAGCCGTGTGTGTGTTCTGCTTATCATCCACGATTCGGTCCTTAGCCTCTCCTTTTCTTCTTTTCTTTCTTTTCTTTTTCTGCCTCGTTAAATGGTGCCACACTTCCCTTTACGCTTAATATGAATATTATAAATAATAAAATAATATCCACAACTCTAAAATATTCTTTTCATATATGTACAAATCCCGTCCATTTTAAATGCCAAATATATTTAAAGAAAAAAAAAATCTGTAACTCCAGTATAATATATAACTGTGCCAAAGTTGTGATAACCAGTAATTTTTATTAAAATTTAAATAACGGTCAGCATCTGAAGACTGTGCTGTCTATGAAACTCCGAGTAGTACTGTCGGTGAGGATAATATATATATATATATATATATATATATATATATATATATATGGATTCAACATCTATCCCTGGCGAGCGATTTGACGCGAAACTCTTGAATCGGTCAATGAAGTAAGTTTATTGAGCATTTATTGTTTTTCATATATATATATATATATATATATATATATATATATATATATATATATAATTTTATTTAAAAAATATGATTCCAACTCGCGACATAAGAGATCTCATGTTTCAAAACAAGAGCCGAAAAATTCAATATAATTATTTGAATTAAATTGAGTTAAAGTGAGCTCTGTTCCATCTTCAAGCGAAATTTTTTTTGGAATAACCTATTTCTGAAATTTACGTGTTTTAATAATTGAAATCAAAATTTCCATGGTAACAGCTAGGGCGAATTGTTTAAATTGGGTAGGCGTGTGTTGGGTGTTAATAATAAGTATCAGTATAGAGTTACTTTCATAGATGTCAAGTCAGGGAAGGTGGGGGTGTCTAAATTTAAAACGGAAGATGTATTAACCCTAGTCTGGTATGCGTGTCTATGGAGATTTTCATTGAGTATTTTAGTGTGAAAATTGAACAGCCTAAAAGTAAAAGTAGGAGTGGTTCATTTGAATTCTTTGAAGAAAAAAATGGTCCATGGACCGAAAAAGATTGAGAAGCACTGGGTTAGCAGCATACTATTATCAGTTGTGTTTGTGGATCTTCGCGATTGGAAAATAAGTTATTGCGTTTTCGCAGATGCCGTGTAAGAGAAGATACACAGATTCAAGTAGATAGGAAAAAAGGGCAAGAAAAACTGTTGGGCCAATGGAAGGTTTGAGATCATAAAAGGCATGTTCATATAAAAATTTCTGAGTAGGAATTGTTTTATCTTATTAACATGGGTGCTACGTGACTTGGCAAGCCATTATAGTTAAACATTAGCTTGCTTTTTTTTTACGCTAAACATATAGCTAAACTTTTTGCTGAAAGATGCAGAGTGTGATTTTAAACGGAAAGATGGCTCAGCGACAGAGAGAGAGAGAGAGAGAAAGAGAGAGAAATAGAGAAAGAGAGAGAAAGAAAGAGAGAAATAAAGAGAGAGAGAAATAAAGAGAGAAAGAGAGAGAAATAAAGAGAGAAAGAGAGAGAGTAAAAAAAGAGAGAGAGAGAAAGAAATAAAGAGAGAAAGAGAGAGAGAAAGAGAGAGAGAAAAAGAGAGAGAAACAAGAGAGAGAAATACAGAGAGAGAGAGAGATAAAGAAAGAGAGAGAGAAAGAGAAAGAAAGAGAGAGAAAAGAGAAAGAGAGAGAGCTAAAGACAGAGACAGAGATACAGAGACAGAGTTGGGAAGTTTTCGAAACAGTATTCAACCATTCAAAAGACATTTGCAACTACTGGAGCAAATGCAAACCAAATCAAAAGACCACAAAAATTAGACAAAGAGATTAAAGAAATTTCGTGAAGTAGATAATCCAAAATTAACAGAGGAGAGAAGGGAATGCAGTTTTAACAGCCTAAAAGTAAAAAAGGGAGGGTTCATTTGAATTCTTTGAAGAAAAAAAATGGTCCATGGACCGAAAAAAAGATTGAGAAGCAGATCAGTTGTGTTTGTGGAGAGAAAGATGCCGTAAGAGAAGATACACAGATTCAAGTAGAGGAAAAAAGCAAGAAAAAAGCCAATGGAAGGTTTGAGATCATAAAAGGCATGTTCATATAAAAATTTCTGAGTAGGAATTGTTTTATCTTATTAACATGGAAGAGCCATTATAGTTAAACATTAAGCTTTTTTTTTACGCTAAACATATAGCTAAACTTTTTGCTGAAAGATGCAGAGAGGTGATTTTAAACGGAAAGATAAGGAGAGAGAAAGAGAAAGAGAGAAAGAAAGAGAAGAGAGAGAAATAAAGAGAGAGAAAAGAGAGAGAAATAAATAAAAGAGAGAGAGAGAGAAAGGAGAGAAAGAGAGAAATAAAGAGAGAGAAATAAAAGAGAGAGAAAGAGAGAGAGAGAGAAAGAAATAAAAGAGAGAGAGTAATAAGAGAGAGAGAAAGAGAGAGAGAGAAAGAGAGAGAGAAATAAAGAGAGAGAAATACAGAGAGAAAGAGAGAGAGAGTAATAAAGAAAGAGAGAGAAAGAGAGAGAAAGAAAGAGAGAGAAAGAGAGAGAGAGAGAGAGAGAGAGAGACAGAGACAGAGATACAGAGACAGAGTTGGGAAGTTTTCGAAACAGTATTCCAACCATTCAAAAGACATTTGCAACTACTGGAAGTGTTTTAAATGCAAACCAAATCAAAAGACCACAAAAATTAGACAAGAGAGATTAAAGAAATTTCGTGAGTGTCTTAGTAGATAATCCAAAATTAACAGCCAGAGGAGTCAGAAGGGAATGCAGTTTTAACTGTGAAGTTTCAGCTTAAACAGTAGGCACAGTATTACTAAAACTACTTGAATGAGAGTTTTGCACCAAAAACAAAAAATAAAAAAAAGCACAAAGATACAAGACATCATTAATCAAAAAATACCAGGATAGAAGATTGACGTGGCCAAAAGAACGTATAACAAGGGATGCTGTAAAGTGGCAAAAATAATTTCGAGTGATGAATGCAAAATAGAGTTACATTCTAATACAAGAGAATATAAAGGAAAATAAGTTGGAGAAAGAAACAATGCAAGATACGCACCGAATTTTCTGATGGAGGCGTAATGGTGTGGGTTTTGCATTAAAAGCGATGGTTTAAGAAAGTTGGTAAAAGTTGATGGAAACCTAAACAGCGAAACTAATTTACTAAGGAATAATCTTCTGCCAAACTACGGAGATGGATAAATTTTCCAGCATTTCCTTGCCACACATTACGTGAAACAAAGAGGTTTCTTTTGGATGAAGATGTTTAACTTTTGGTTGAAGACTGGTCACGTGTTTGGAACTGAAGAAACAAATTCTCCAATCAAAACAACGCAATCTCCAAAAGCTTTGTGATTAACGCCAAGAAGAATTGGAAAAACATTACCAATGCGAAAATCTGGACCTTGTTCCATTTAATCCCACATCGAATTGAGAATATTATTCCAGTCAAAGACAGCTACACTAATTACTATCTCCATATTTTGACATTTTCTACTTTTTTTGGTGGTGGTGGGGGGGAAGTTTTTTCGAAAAACAAAAATCCTTTTTAACGTAAGAAAATATTGAAAGGGAACATTTTCGTTGATAGTTCAGTATTTTTTCATGGCTTTTTTTCAGCATCATTTTATTAAAATGCTCTTTCATCCAGCATTAACAAAAAGGACATTTTCAGGCCCAGAAAAGCATATTGCTAACCGCTCTCTGTTTGGGGCTAAACTTAACGAAAGTAATTAATTTACCAACGTGGTCCAAGAGTTTCTCACGCCAGTGTAAATATAATGTCTTTTGATGACCCTCTCTCTTCTAAAAGTTTTCTGATGGCTTTCGGGTTCTTTTCTACTTTGAGTTCTACAGTCTCGAAGAATTTTTTAAGCACTCTTTGCAAAGTGCTTCAGGTATCCGAGAACATATCGTACCATACGATATGCTGGTAAAAAACCGTTTTCATATATCGCTGCAGAAAATACTTGGCACTCATGTTTAGCCTTTGCAAGAATGGCTAGTGTAAAGTCCTGATATGAATATAATAGAAACATTGTGTTGGGAACTGAAGAAACAAGTGCTCCAAACAAAACTAAGATGTCTTTGAGAACTTTGAGATTACGGTCAAGAATAATTGCGGGGGGGGGAATACCAATGCGAAAATTTGGACCTTTTTCTATTTAATCAAACTGAGGCAATTATTCCAGTCAAAGGCAGCAACACTAATTACTATCTCCATACTTTGTTATTTTGTACTTTCTGTTATAATAAAGATCATTTTAAAATCCTTTGTAACCTAAGAAAGAGATGAAAGGTGAAATTTTCGCTGCTGACCCAATATTTTTACATAGACATTTTTTTATTAGTATCACATCATTATGCTTAAGATGCTCTACTATCCAACATACAACATTAACGAATATGTTTTCAGGACCTCAAATATCATGTATTGAGAAAAGTACACCGTTAATCACTCTTGATTTTAGCGTAAAATTAACAAAAACAATTAATTTACCAAGGTATCCCAAAAGCTTTACTCATCAGTGGATAGTGAAAGATTAAATTTTTAATATCTGACTATTAGATAGATATCAAGCATATGCATTGCTAAAATATACTATATTACTATAATATTTGATATACTACACAGGATAGTATGTTAATATATATATATATATATATATATATATATATATATATATATATATATATATATATTATGAAATGGAAAAGTCCGACAATTATTAAGACATTTTTTTATGTTTATTCGTTCAGTAAATGCTCTGTTTATAATAAACAGTATTAACAACATTTACCGGCCTGAATATCCGAGAAATTTTCATAGAATTTTCGGAGGACGCATATTTTCTATGAAATTTACTTAAATATTTGTATCTATAAAAAGAACGTATAAGCATAAAAATGTCTTATATATATATTATATATATATATATATATATATATATATATATATATATATATATATATATATATGTGTGTGTGTGTGTGTGTGTGTGTGTGTGTCTTGAGCAATAAAAATGTAAAATATTAAAATTCCAGATATACTGTGTTGTATATTAATATTTTTGTTTTATTATTTAAATTCGGTTCCTCGAATAGTTTCGGCCAGGTTGGCCATCATCAGGAGAAAAAGAATCCCAGCTGTGTTAGTAGTAGTGAACAACAGGAGTGAATGACTGTCTCCGAAGAAAGTGAACTTAGTAGTTATAATTTTGGTCGGTCGTTGTATTGATTAAACGGCCTCTTTTAAGTTTTTTTTTTTTTTTTAAATTGAGGCTCTGAGATTCATGTGTCTCAGAATTCCTTCCTTACTCATTGTTACAGATTTATTCGTTCCTGGGAAGCGGATCTGGATTAAGTGTATGTTACCTTTTAGTTTTTGGGGTGTGTGTGTGTGATGTGCGAATGTGTATATAGTTGTGTGAGTGTATATATATGTGAGACCTCAATACCTTTACAATCATGTCTGTCTAGTGTGGCTGAGTAATGTAGGTGGAGGTTGATTTTAGATTTATATTTTAAGGCTAACTTTTAATATGTTTATATTTATATTATAATTAGATGTTAATTTTAACATGCATAGATTTACAAACATTTCCTATTTGTTCCTTATCCTATCATTCTATCGGATTTCAATTAATGTTTAATCCATATTTGATCAATTCATATATATATATATATATATATATATAATATATATATATATATATATATATATATATATATATATATATATATATATATATATATATATATATATATATGAAAGAAAGACATTTGGGTCAC
Organism: Acanthosepion pharaonis; assembly: GCA_903632075.3. NCBI lineage: Eukaryota > Metazoa > Mollusca > Cephalopoda > Sepiida > Sepiidae > Acanthosepion > Acanthosepion pharaonis. Next base: position 367,461 of record CAHIKZ030000649.1, read on the forward strand.
TAACACACAAAAAAAGAGAATGTCTCATATCGAGAATATTTAACATCGAAAAAACATAAGAAAAATAATTATTTTTAATAATATGTCGAAATCTCCACCCTTTGCCTGATGACAGTCAGGAGACCAGAAACAAGTGTAGTAAAATTATGGAAAATAAAGCATAATATTTAAAAAAAAAAAAAAAAAAAAACGTTTGCGGTTTTCTCTTCTTTTTAATATACACACTTTTCTCGTTCTTTATATATATATATATATATATATATATATATATATATATATATATACAGTGCTATTCGATAAAAGTGACTCACCTGATTTTTTTTACTTAAAATATTTTCCGCCTATTGTTTTTGGTGTCAAACTAATTTTTAATTTTACTAATATAAAGACCCTTCCCGACCACCTAGTAAAATGTTTACTCACAGTAAGGTATTCTATTGATAATTATAATTTTGCATATAAATGAGATTTAGGGAAAACTAATATATATATATATATATATATATATATATATATATATATATATATATATATATATATATATATATATTAATAGATAAAAGGTATATTTAGGCAGCAAGAATTCATTTGAATAGGTTTTTTAAATTCAGCCAACAATATCTTTAATTTTTTATTATATTTTTCAGTTTTCAAAATGAGAGATGAATATTTGGATTGAAGTTATTAATAAACTATCCAAAGTTCATTTCATTTCTTCTTTTCTATTTTGCTGAAGTACTTTCGACTATCTCAATCACTACTTGAATGAAACTATTAGGGATGTGGGGACTGTGAACAATTAAAGCTAATTTCAATCTTAATATATGACATCTTATTCAGAAATTAACATATAATAAAATATTAAATGGACAGAATTTGACCCCAATTCATATATATATATATATATATATATATATATATATATATATATATATATATATATATATCAAAGTCAACATGTCAACAGTGGCGACAGTTTGTTTTCATGTCTAGACATGAATCGACACTCTTAGCTTGACTTTATGTTCACTTTGATATATATATATATATATATATATATATATATATATATATATGAATTGGGGTCAAATTCTGTCCATTTAATATTTTATTATATGTTGCCAATTTCTGAATATTTACACACGCTCTATCTCTGATATTGGGCACTTTATCCCATAAATATAGGACTATATATATATATATATATATATATATATATATATATATATATATATATATATATATATATGTAGGTGTAATTGAAAAAAAAACGACAACCTTAAGGGTCCATTGATTATATTTTGTTTCCCAGAAAAGGGATTTTCCTTTGTTCATCAGATCACATTCTCAAGCATAAAATAAAATAGTTTAAAAATTTATGTATTATTTTTATACAAGTGTTTGGAGGGTAGTTTTAAGCTGGTGTAAGGTGATAGAGAGAGGGGGAGGAGGAGGACAGATGTGACCGAAAAAATTTAATTGCATAAGTATAAACTGCGTCTAGAGATTATATGCAAGTTATGAATTGGTATAATGAGTTGCGTCTTTAATGTTAAAAGTCCTATTATGATGTTGTTTAGATTCTACTCAATATTATTAACTTAGATATATAGTGATAGAGAAAACTATTGTTTCTGGTTGGAAAAAATTTTAACAAAACAGACTAATTTGACTGTCAGTAGTTTATTTGCAACTATTTATTTTGATACTTTTACATTATTATACCTTTTAAAACTAATGTAAAAAAATAATGTGAAAAGATTTTAGAACAAATTCGTCAGTTTCTTAAAGGAAAAACAAAAAAAAAAACCAATTTATTTTAAAAATAATAAGAACCTCCTAAAATTTATTGCACAAATGCTCCTTTCTTTTCAATAACTTTTAGCACCCTATTGTCAACATCTGATATTAGATTTGCAATTTTAGCGGCTGGTAAGTTATTTGCAGCAACTTTAACCGCCTCCCAGAGGTCACACTTGCTGTTGAATTGCCTTCCATTAGAATAAATATCAGTCTTGAGGATGCTCCACAGGTTCTCAATGGGATTCAAGTCACAGCTATTTGAAGGCCAGTCCATAAGAGAATCTTCAACAAATCTCTTTTCTTTCAACCAGGATTTAGTAAACTTTGATGCATGACTTGGTGCGTTGTCTTGCATAAAGATCATAGATCTACGCTTGGCTAAAGACTGGTTATCAAGCCATTCAAAGAAATATTGCTCTAGAAAATCACAGTAACTTTTGGAATTCATTTTAACCCCGTCTTTCAGTTTAAATGGACCCATGAACTCATTACCAATAATCTCAGCCCATATCTTGATCCCACCGCCGCCTTGTTGGCGTTTAAAAATTTTTCTTGAGTCATGTTGCTTGTAAACCCATCGTCGAGCCCATCCATCGGGTCCATCGAAGGTGATCCTTGATTCGTCTGTAAAAAGCACTTTACTGAAATCAGTTTTCATGTATTTTTTTGCCCACTGCAATCTTCGTTCCTTATGTTTTTTTGTTAAAATGGGTTTTTTAATTTAATTTTTTACATCAGCAAACTTCTTTAATGCTTTACACCTTGTTTCCCTTGACACCATAGGAGTTCCAGCGGCCTCAAATATGAACGCACTTGACGCATTTGGGTTTCTTATTAATTCTCTTCGGATATGTGATAGATCTCGCTTTGTTAAATTCCTGAATTCAGCCTGAGACTTTTTTTTCCTTGGTTGAATTTCTATTTGACTTGATTGTTCGATGATCCCTTTTCAAATCCTTAGAAATTTGAAGCGAAGACTTTCCTTTGCTAATTTCTTTGATTATATAGTTCTTTTCATTCATTGTTAGTTCTTTTTACGAGGCATAATACTAAATTTTAGTTCTTGCAAATAATCTCTTGACACTGCAAATTGCTATAATTACAGGAAAAATACTAAATGTCAATTTGAAATTGAAAATTGGGACTTAATTGCTTTCATGCTTACTCGCTATACATAATATTACAAATTATTTCATTGGATAACACATATCTATGAATTTTACATAAAATATTTGATAATACCTCTTTTGAATATAATCTCTAGACGCAGTTTGTATATATATATATGTAAGCAAATATATGGATATAGATACGACAGTATGAAGAAAAATATACTGAAAAAACAAACAAAAATCCTAATATGCGATTATGCTGTTTTAATGTTTAATGTAAAGTAAATTCCATATTATGGCAGTCAATATTAGATTTTCCATGTTATAAAGTAAATTTAGTCGGATCTATATCCATATATTTGCTTTTACATACTGTCTACTGGAAATACAAGCCTAAATGTCTATACTATACTATACTATACTATACTATATATATATATATATATATATATATATATATATATATATATATATATATATATGAAATGGACAAAGTCCGACAAGTATTTTTAAGACATTTTTATGTTTATATTTTTTTTATAGATACAAATATTTAATACTGTTTATTATAAACAGAGCATTCAAATATTTGTATCTATAAAAAGAACGTATAAATACATACATACATATATATATATATATATGTGTGTGTGTGTGTGTGTGTGTGTGTGTGTACTGTTAGTAATATGCTATATTCATGGAAGAAGAATTCTCAAATTACAGAATGTTTGCAGACAGATATACATAAATTGGTGATATAGAAATGAAACAGTACATATTGACTAGTAGTTTCGCACCTTAGGTGGTCATCAGAATACGCATATATACACAGGCACACATATTTGTAAGTGCATGCGTGTGTAAAAATAAAAACGGAATTCTTAGTTTTCTTATGGAAAATCGAACTGTATGTTAGCCGACGCAATTTACATTATCTTACTGCTAACACGTTTTCTTTTTCATCATGGGTTTCTTCACGAAATTATTTCGATTTTCTTTTCCTTCAAAATTCAATAGCCAAATGTTGACATTTTATTTCTCGTGGTGTGACAGAAATCGTGCAGTTTCTCTGTGCTTAAAAATTGGCCTTTAGAATCAGAATAGTGTTCCTCTTTCCCAACTGGTGTCACGAGGAAATATTGTATCATATTCAAGAGGAACCACCCGCCGAATCCAATCATATTTAATAATGCAAGCCAATGCTTTCAGAATAAAATTCCTATAACCCAACAAATGTTGGTAAGAAGTTAAGGATTTACTTATTTTATATTATTAATATCCTTGTGAATTTTAGGTTTCAATATCGGTTTTCAATCAGTCAACCAATCAATCAATCAGTCTCTCTATCTCTCTCTCTCTCTTTATATATATATATATATATATATATATATATATATATATATATATATGAAATGGACAAAGTTCGACAATTATTTTAATACATTTTTTATGTTCATACGTTCTTTTTATAGATACAAATATTTAAGTAAATGCTCTGTTTATAATAAATAGTGTTAACGACATTTATTATAAACAGGGCATTGACTTAAATATTTGTATCTATAAAAAGAACGTATAAACATAATAAATGTCTTAAAATAATTGTCGGACTCTGTCCATTTCATAATGAGTGACGTCATTTGTTTACATTATGATACGCATCGAGCAGATATGAATGTGCGAGAGAAAATCATGGAGAATTGTAGTTTAAAAACAGTAAAATCGACCTTACTAACCGAAACAATCCTCTGTGGCTCAATCAGTTAAGGCACGTCAGGCTATATGGCGGTTCCGTATAGGCTACAGGTTCCATTCCTGTGGGAGGACGCATATTTTCTATGAAAATTTCTCGGACACTCAGACCGGTAAATGTCGTTAATAATATTTATTACAAACAGAACATTTACTTAAATATTTGTATCTATAAAAAGAACGTATAAACATAAAAAATGTCTTTATACACACACACGCACACACACACACACACACACACATATATATATATATATATATTGTAATTTGAATACAAGCCTATTTCGCTGTATCATAGCTCGAAACGCGACCGTTTTGACATCAGTCAGAGACTTTACCCCTAAGGTATCAGCACACGGGAGAGAAAGGGAATCTTTTAACGTATTATATACGTGATGTATACAAACGCCAAATCAGTAGCTAAGTGCGCTCAATTCATAATTGAAGAGCGTTGCGTTAATAGCAGGAGCAGCCACTGGTTTTAAAATTTCCTCACACACACACACACACACACACACACACACACACACACACACACACACACACATATATATATATATGCATGCAGTAACTTACTGGATCATGCACAATTCTATTAGGTAACTCGAGGGCTGTACATATTGTAAATAAATATATATGATACGAATATAGTTACTGATATTTATGTTTTAAATTTCAGGGATATAAAGTTTGCAAGACATCGTAAGAAAGAAATACTCTTGGGAAAGTTATCCACAAGGGTTAAAGAGAAGCACTTATATATTTTTATTCTCCAAAAAATCTTAAGGCAATATCCACTTGCAAAAGAAATGGAATTATTGTTACAATTCAAAAACATCTTTCCGCTTTAAATAACCCACAAAGGGTTGATAATCTGTAAACAAGAAATAAAACAATCAACATCAACAAATTCAAATAAGAAAAAAGTGAAATTGTCAAGGTTATTGCTAGTTATTTTTTAATTATTTATAAATAAGTAAAAACGATATAGGCCAGATAAACATGCATTTGATTAACACAATATCGTAAATAACTGAATAAAAGACACTCTTCAACATGATTTTTGGTGCCAAGAAACAAAACAGTTATTTAACTAATTTGATGGTGCTGATTCCGAAAATAAGCGTAGTTTTTCATGGTGAGTTACCGTTTTTGCTTTACTGAAATTGTTCATTTTTGGAAAAAAGATCAATTTACGATCTTGATTCATCGCATAATTTAATTAATAAAAGTCATAGAAACACATCAATTTTCAGCTAGGCAGAGCAGTCTAGGTCAGCCACCCGAAATAAACTATTTTTTATAAAGATAAAGTGTTTTTGAGTCAAAAAGTTTTAAATAGATGTACCGAAGTTTTCAGATTTATCGCCAAAATTCAAATTAACTGATAAACTTTATCAGTAATACATTTTAGTGAAACTGATAATTAAGGTAACATGATCCTCCACCAAAAAAACCCTAAAAATCTGTTTGATATTCATAAATTTAGCCTATCACTTTTATCCCTTCACTACGGAAGGAAACCAAGCACATTGAGAGCATTTTGCTTTCATAATTGGAAAGAAGTTTCAGCTAAAGACATCCCAATTCAATGCACCTATTCTATTGTAGATGATACTGTTGGAGTATCGAAAGGGACTTAAATAACATTAAACATGACAGACAATCAAAAAAAAGAAAATATTTACCATAGTTCTTACGTTATTCACGAAGGTTTTTTTCTGCTGTTAGTTTATTAAATTATTTGATGAAAATACTTGTTGGTCTTAGTATATTCAATTCTGTTATTTTTAAAGAATTAGGGCTTGATTGTTATTGCAAAAATAGTATTTCTCAATAAGTAGACCAATATTTGTTGGTTTAAATACGAATTGAGAGATTTCTAAGATTTTATTTTGAGAAATATTGCCATCGGTTGATATCCTATATACAGCAATAAATACGTTTTTTTTTTTTTTTTTTTTTTTTTTAAAAAATGAGTTATTTCTGTCCATCAAAAACGGTAGCTAACCAAGAAAAAGTAAGGTCATTTTCAGATTCAGCGCCCTCAAATTAGACAAAAAAGATGTTTGGTGTCTCGACACCATTTCAAAAAATATTTCTTTGTTGACCAGTGTTATTGTTTTATGAACGCCGATGTTAATATGGACTCTTTGACATTCTCTAACCTTCATATGTTTTACTATCATTGATTCTGTTATTTTCTCTATGTTTTCAACTTTCACTTTATTTACAGCAGGTTTTATTTGCTTCCATGAGGTTTATTCGCTGGAATCTTCTTTTCTATTCTCAAATACATCTCTTTTAATAGCCAAACTCATTCTTTTATTGGACTAATGTTTGAAGAGGCTGGGAGCATTTCGATTAATTTAGCGTCTTTGAAATCTTTTCTGACAAGATGAGCACATGTTTGCTTTGCAGATTGTGAAGGGGCATTGTTCTGCATATCGAGAGAAAGACAAATTTAAAAGTGAATAAAATCTAAAGAGGAAAAGAGAAAACAACGAGCGAAAAGGGAAAGAATGAAAGGGAAAAAAAGAAGAGGAGAGATAGAAATTGCCAGGAATCGCAGTAACATTTAAAAAAATTGCTGAAAAATGATATTTCCTAAGACAGAATTAAAAATTCAGCTCAACTTCATTTTTCAGTCTCTTCTCAATTGATTTCTAAGTTTGAGCTTTCGTTAAGATCAAAGGTTACAGAAAGGCTACTGTGAAAGTTGTGTGTCTTTTATGAATATTTATAATAAAAAGAAAACAGAAGGTATAAAGTTTTATTTATTTCTTGTATGAAAAGCCGAAATGATTTCAGTTATCAAAGAATTAAAAAAAAATGAATGGCAAATTCAAAGAAAATTGCAATAGACTTGTTAACATTAAATGTTATCTAATCTCGGCATCCATAGACAATTTAGAAAGAACGGAAAAACGTCCTTATTTACCAACTGGTTTCATTACTCATCTTATAAGCAGGTAACAATTCTAATTCTCTTGGCAAGGCTGTATAGAGTAGACTATTCATCACTTCTCACCCACTCCAATCCCATAGACACCAAGGAGTATGGGAACACAGTGATCAGCATTGCTGCTGTGGTTTCCATAAGCAAGTAGTAGGCTTTTAAATGATAGCCCTATGCCGAACTGGTTTTGAATTCAGTGTTGTCCTTCACCTGGACTGGTTACTAACCATGGCTAAAGAGCCCAATCTACCCTAGTATTTAATCCATAGTTGGGGAGAGAAAAGATGGATTCATAACTTTCTCCAAGGGTATGTACAAATAAGTGAATGCAATTACCTCGACTGGAATTTGAACTCTTCTGTCAGATTTCTCATTCCAAACCATTATCCATTATCTCAACCGCTCATTCATATGTCTTATTAGCAGATAATTTGTTGGAAATTAAAATAATTAAAAATAAAATATTTTGTTATATTTTTGTATGTATACTTGTAGATACGCTGTATTTTATTTTAAAAAAAAAAAATGTATGCAAGTGTTAAACTATTCAGCAGATGTGTTGTCTGCAAGTTTAATGATTTCTTTGCAGACGTTTATAATTATCGTCTGCTTTCGTGTGGATTTTTTTGTATAAAAGGAAAGAAAAGATAACTGATCTGTTTATTCTGCCCATATAGGGTATTCTCGTTTGTATACAAATTGACTCGTTTGAGTTTAGACTTGCCCTTGAGATGCTCAGAAAAGAGCGAAATCGCTCCTTTCGAAAAAGTTATTTTTGCATCGGTCCGACGGGCCTTAGTCATTGCCTTTAGGCAGAAGGGAGATCGACGTCATCATCCCTTCCTTCTTTACCTCACAAAGGTTCGTCAGTCAGCAGGAGTGATCAGTGTCTATTTTCTTTAATTATATTTGCCTTAAAGAACATTTTTTGCCTACGAGGGTCGTTCAAAAAGTTTTAAGACCCACCCAGAAGGAGCTGGAGAAACCAGACAGTTTTTCACAATTTTTCAATATAGTCCCCCTTGACATTAATGCACTTAGTCAAAAAATTCTTCAGTATTGCAATCCCATAACGGAAGTAGTTGGCGTCCTGGTCCTCCTAAAACTTTTACATAGCACATATGATCGCATCATTGTTTTCAAAATGGCGACCACGTAGATGAGATTTGAGTTTAGGAATTAGGAAGAAGTTAGATAGAGGTAAGTTTGGTGAGTAAGGGTGGTGGATGGAGTAGCAATCCAAAGCCACAGTTGGCTGATTCAACTACTGCAGCTTGAGCAGTGAGAACGGGCGGAGTATTCTGGTGCAAGATAACGTCTTTAGAATCCTCCCACCAAAAAAAAAAAAAAAAAAAAGAAACATAAGCTATCACTTTGCCAGTAGTCGCTGCCTGCCTAAACCGCTTCACAGGTGATGAACCAGTGTTTTCACTGTATGCTTCAAATCTCTGATTCTGGTTCAAAATGGTGAGCGCAGGTTTCAACTTGAGTTACTAATCTGCAATGGAAATTCTCAGGATCATCCTGGGAGCGAGCCAGCAGGAAATGTTAACCCTTTTCAGCTTCTGCTCTTTGGTGTTAGCATTCATATGACACATTTTCCAAACATCCTTCTCATTCCCAAGATAGACGGAAGCAGAAAACATGCTTATGACAGTGATGGTCATGTGTGACGTCATGAGCAGCGGTGCGATTTTCGCCGTTTGCCGTTGCTTGGAAATCATCCATGTAAACAGAAACCGACTATCATCACAGTCTTGTCCGTGTATTGCTTAATATATTGTACTGTAATTGTCAACTTTGATAATGGCTTATGTGAGCCGAAAGTTTAGATGGGATTAAAAAATATGTATCAATATTGTGATTTTCTCTCTTCGTTTAATAATAATGTTAAAAAGCTTATCAGACGATATGAAAAGAATTTACATAAAATAAATAGACAACACTTGTCTATATTATTTAATGAAATATGTATCAACACACACACACACACACACACATATATATATATATATATATATATATATATTGTGTCTATTTATTTTTATACTGATCTTTTCTAATCTGTTTCTTGATGTTAACATGAAATTCATCAAGGAAGGCGCCGTAGTTTTGTTAACCCGAGTCCTTTCGATCTTTTCCAAGATCTTCTTTAGTGGTAAATTTCAAAGAGAAACGTATAGTAACGGCGGTAAAATCTGTGATGGCGATTTTTAAAAACACAAGCGAACGTGCGTTGGAATTATTTAAAATATTTCCGCTGTAGCGGTGGAACTTTTTGCAAAATAACCATTTTAGTATAAGGAAGCCGACTTGAAATTAACCTGGGAACAATAGCAATTATAAGAGGTGGTTCGGCGCTCATCAAAACTTCCGATCTCAGAATCAGAGGCCTTGCTGCAGGATGTAATTTGTCGTTATACCGAGGACTCAAGAAACTGATTAGACAACCGGAAAGGATCAATATAAAAATAAATAGACACAATATATCTATATTATTTAATAAAATATATATAGATTATATATAGATATAGATATTGGTAGATAGATAAAAATAGATATAGTCACATAGAAAGTAGTATATATATATATATATATATATATATATATATAGATAGATAGATAGATAGATAGATAGATAGCAATAAACAATCAGTACTAGATAGATAGATATAGATAGAAATGAACAACCAGTACTAGATAGATAGATAAATAGATATAAATAAACAATCAGTACTAGATAGATAAATAGATAGATAGATAGATAGAGATAGAAATGAAAATCAGTACTAGATAGATAGATAAATAGATAGATAGATAGATAGATATAGAAATGAACAATCAGTACTAGATAGATAGATAGATAGATAGATAGATAGAAAGAAATGAACAATCAGTACTAGATAGATAGATAGATAGATAGATAGATAGATAGATAGATAATGAACAGACTAACAGATGGATAATGAACAGACTGATAGATAGATAGATAGATAGATAGATAGATAGATAGATAGATTCATGAAAATAGATTCGGTCACTCTAGGAGAGAAGCACTTATTGCATGCTAAATATTCTTTTAAGGCCAAATCTGGAGGGTTTTATTTGTTTACCGAACTTAAGTTTGTTGTTTACGTTTGGATTTATATTTTGTCTCGTATTCCGCCTGTTTTCCACAGATGCTTGTTTACCTCTCCAGGGACCAGATGTCTGATGATGCCAACTTTTCAAAACAAATGGTAGAAAGGCAAAAAAAAAAAAAACGCGGAATACAGTGTGATAGTAGCAACAAATGCCGGCGGAAGAAGAAAAATAAACGAATAGCCTGAAGATATAAACAAATTTAGACGCACACACATTTATCCACACGCGTGCACACACGCACAACCGAACACGCCCGCACACACATATACACACAAAATCACCTCCATACGCACAAACACCACCCTCAAACACACAGGTTCACATATATAAAATTTTAATAATTAAAATAAAATTGTTCAATTATCTTTTTTTGTCAATCAGTACTCAGAGTTTCATCAGCAGGTTTCATTGTGAATTGAGGCGTGCTTCATATTTGTTTTTCTCTATTAAAAAATACATTATTTTTATGATGACGTAAATTGTTTTCAAATATTTCTGCTAATTTATTCAGTTATCATTATTAAATCAAATATTAGATGAAATTTAGAATATATATATATATATATATATATATTGTGTGTGTGTGTGTGTATGTATATATATATATATATATATATATATATATATATATATATATATATATATAAAATTTATTTGAAAATTATAACAAATATGTCATAAAATCACTACAAAAATAGCCATTTTGTTTCAACACTTCTGGTGTCTTATCAAGAGATGAAGACACCAGAAGTGTTGAAACAAAATGGCTATTTTATAACATATTTATGTTATAATTTTCGAATAAATAATTATATTTGCTCTACTCTGCATTGAGGACTCCTTTAAGAATAGTATTTTTTGGTTATTGGAATTTATTCCGTATACACCAATATATATATATATATATATATATATATATATATATATATATATATATATATATATATATATATATATATATACACAGTGGAGTAGTGGATAACTGCTGAGATTGAGGAATCAGATAGCCGACTTTGAATTCAGTCGAATCCATTACTTTCACTTACGTGCTAATACCCATGGAAAAAGTTTTAATCCTCTTCTTCTTTCAGTTATAAGAGACTGGGTTTATAGCCTTGGATACGAACTGGTCTAGGAGAAGGACAACTCTGAATTCAAAACCTGCTGAGGGTTTTTAGAGACCTTGTGGCACGTGGTGCACCAGGTCTCTGTATCCGGCCATTCAAAAAGGTGTGGTTGGTTCTGCACAAAGCCTTCAAATCTTATGTACTTGTGTCTGGCTGTCGGTTTCTAGGAACTGAGCTGCTTGACCCTAATACGTCGAATACGACGGGAGAGTTCACCATATAAAATGATGAAGACAGAATCCTTAAAAATTCATTCAGGTGATAGTTTATTTCGTGGACTTAGAAGTACATCTCTTCAGATCAAATTTTACAAAATCCTGTTAAGTTTGTAAAATTTGGTCTAAAGAGATGAACTTCTGCGTCCACGAAACAAAATATCACCTGAATAGATTTTTAAAGATTCTACCTTCATTATTATATTTGCTCTTTTCTTACATCTTTGGATTTATATCCTCTTTGGAATTATTACTCTATATATATATATATATATATATATATATATATATATATATATATATATATATATATATATATATATGAAAAAAAAAGAAAGACAGTAAGATATATAATCCGGTGTTCTTATAGATATTTTTATTTTTACAAAATATTGCTCAATGTAAATTTACAGAGCATTAATATCATAAATTAATTGATTTAAATATATTTTTTTCGCTACACAGTTCTAACCATGTTTCAAACATTTTTGAAACATGGTTAGAACTGTGTAGCGAAAAACATATTTTAAATCAATTAATTTATATATATATATATATATATATATTAAATATTAATTTATAATATATATATATTTTAAATCAATTAAGTTATAATATATATATATATATATATATATATATATATATATATATATATATATATATATTTGCGTGTGTGTGGGTGTGTGGAACTTGACTCTTCGATCTCCAGTTCCGAGCCGTTATCCATTACACTACCCGTTCATCCAAGCTTACAGAACTTGGTCTTCCTAAGTAGTCACCCATCTAGCTTCTGACCAGGCTCAACGCTGCTAAAATTGATCGTTTGAGAACCGGTGTTAGGACCGTAAGTACCTTGATATTGAACACTTACCCATAAATATAGTATATCCTTAAAAGTATATATTTTAACACACGCACATATATCTATCTACCTATATATATATATATATATATATATATATATATATATATATATATATATGTGTGTGTGTGTGTGTGTGTTTAACGTTCTTTTTTTATAGATACAAGTATTTAAGTAAATGCTCTGTTTATAATAAACAGTATTAAATAACATTTACCGGCCTGAATGTCCGAGAAATTTTCATAGAAAATATTCGTCCTTTGACAAGATTCGAACCTGCATCCTATACGGAACCGTCATTTACGCTGACGTGCCTTAAACGTTAAACATAATGTCTTTAATAAATAAATTGTCGGACTTTGTCCATTTCTTAATATATATATATATATATGTAAGAAATTACATTTCCGAGATTAAACCTCAAAACCTTAGAGAGAAAGAAAGATTGATGCCTTTTCTCTTTGCAACGCCACATATCGGGCGTTAGCCGAAGTCTTTTGCCAGAGAGGATGTAATAATCCTTAACTACATTTCCTTAAAAAGTTAAGAGTTCGGCTATATTTTTGAAGTAATTACTTGTCTTTTGCTCGCTGATGAAATAGACTGATCAGCCCAGTAATATTGTATATTTTGAAATTATTGTATTTTGAAATTCATAAAGCTTAATCTTTGTAAATATCACTGAAAGGATTGCCAAAGTGTATCGAATCTCCTTCAAACTTCAAAAATACTCTTTAAAGAGGAAAAAAAAATGTTCTTCTTTTTGTTATTTATAAATTTAAACTAGTTCTCAGGGTTATTTTTTACTGGAACTCCAGCGCATGCGCACTTAACAGGATTTTATGCAAAGAAATGCAAATAAATAGAATCGAATGAGTAAAACATCAAAGTTTTCATCCTTTTTAGATGTTTCCTAGCTTCAATTATATTTGTCTTTTTCTTTTGTGCTAAATTTCTTTTATTTCTCCTTTCTTTTTTTTCATTTATCAAATCGATTTTTTTTTCTGGTTTCTTTGTTTCGTTCGTACATTCTTTATCAATTGCATCTTCCTTTCTTTCTTTATAAACTTGGCGCTTACATTCTTTCTTTTTTATTTATTTTCCTGTTTCCATCTTATTTTTTAAATAAAAATTTTTCTTCACTTGAAATTATATTTAAAGTAAACTCAATTCTGCTTCGAAAACCTCATCACGCGAGAAACAGATATCAGCTTGAATCTTTCTTTCTTTCTTTCTTTCTTTCTTCATACTTAGATCTATCACTTCTTTCTTTTTTTTTTTTCGTTCTTTCTTTATTCTGGGATCTATCAATTCTCTCTCTCTTTCTTTCTTTCTTTCTTTCTTTCTTTCTTTCTTTCTTTCTTTCTTTCTTCATACTTAGATCTATCACTTCTTTCTTTCTTTTTTTTTTCGTTCTTTCTTTATCCTGGGATCTATAAATTCTTTCTTTCTTTCTTTCTTTCTTTCTTTCTTTCTTTCTTTCTACTTAGATCTATCACTTCTTTCTTTCTTTTTTTTCCGTTCTTTCTTTATCCTGGGATCTATTCTTTTTCTCTCTTTCTTTCTTTCTTTCTTTTTTTTCTTTCTTTTTTTCTTTCTTTCTTTCTTTCTACTTAGATCTATCACTTCTTTTTTTCTTTTTTTTTCGTTCTTTCTTTATCCTGGGATCTATCAATTCTTTCTTTCTTTCTTTCTTTCTTTCTTTCTTCATACTTAGATCTATCACTTCTTTCTTTTTTTCTTTCTTTCTTTAGTACTTATTCTCTCAACTGGGACCATTTTTTCTTTATCATTTTTTAAATACTTTCTTTCTTTCTTTCTTTCTTCAGACTTAGATCTATCACTTCTCTGTTTCTTTTTCCTTTCTTTCTTCATCCTGGGATATATCAATACTTTCTTTCTTTCTTTCTTTCTTTCTTTCTTTCTTTTCTGACTGAATTTTTCTTCGCTTGAAATTATATTTGAAAGAAAATTAACTTCGCTTTCCGAAAATCTCATCACGCGAGAATTGACGAATTCGCATCTCGTTACGCCATTTTAATCCTTTTCCACTCGCATATTTTCCCCATCGTCTTGAGAAGCTTCCTTCGACATTTCTGGGATCAGATGCGATATAAATACCACCGTAGATAAGTTTTTTTTTCTCATCATTGACAAAGAGATTCTACTGGCGAGCATAACATTACAGTCTATACTTAATCGATTAAGAGCTAAGGCCGTCAGCTTGGAGGTACACTCCAAAAATGGCGCATGTCAAACACAGCTGCAACGTTTTTTCTTCAATTTATATTCACTATCCGTCATTAGTACTTCCGGTTTATAAAAGAAATGGTTTTTATTCCAAATTACTTTGACCTGTACATTAAAGCCAAAATATATAATTGGGGATTTACATTTTTTTTTAAATTGAGGGAATTCTCACTATTTACATTATTCGGACTATTGTCCTCATCTTTGTCGCCATATTTATTACAACGTTTCGACCGTTGTACGCTTCTGCCTTCTTCAGGTGGTTGGAATGTCGAATTTAACCCTTTATTTCGCTCACTGGGGTAGACTGTTCTAGTTCCACGTGCCATGTTTTAATGGATGTCAGTTATCAGTTATCTCCTGTTTATTCCCCTCTCAAAGTTCTCCACCGCCTTAAACAGGTATTGAACTCACACTGTTTGGGTCCTGTTACTGGATCTAACCAACGCATTTATCCACTGTGCCATGTGAGGACATCTGTATATGAATTTCTGGGTATTATAAACTTAATGTCTTCAGCAATCATTTTTTACCAGTGCTCATATTCGCAATTTTCGCTGTTATCATACATGTTTTTACCAGAGCTCATATTGCAATTTTTTTTCTCTCTAAAGATTCTAAATACCGAACATTTCAAATCTCTCAGTTCATGGAAAAGTTAAAACAAATTTAATAATAGAGAAAAGGAAACTGAACATAGAATAGTCGAAACTAGAATTAATTTTGCATAAAATC
The DNA here is from genome assembly GCA_903632075.3 of Acanthosepion pharaonis. Taxonomy (NCBI): domain Eukaryota; kingdom Metazoa; phylum Mollusca; class Cephalopoda; order Sepiida; family Sepiidae; genus Acanthosepion; species Acanthosepion pharaonis. The sequence goes on from CAHIKZ030000649.1 coordinate 383,423, forward strand.
GCAAATGGTTACAAAACCAAAACATAAAGGTAAATCTCGTGTTAATCTCGTCAAATCGAGACTTTTATATAGATGTCATATATGGCGCCAAACTCGTTTAGAAATATCTAAACAATCAGCGGCATTCATCTGCTTTCTAAGATTGTGCGGATCTATTAGGCACGAACATACATACATGTAAAAATACAAATCACATACAATGCCAAGCATTCATTGGTTAATAAATCACCACTACATTACTACAGGCAATTTACAAATCGCAGTAATGCGACAATTTTGTAATCGCTCTATTTTTAAGTAGTCAATTTTGTGCACTTTTGGGAGAAGCGGATCACAGAAGCTTTCTTAAGTCTCCCCAAACATCGCTCGCTGATTGGTCGATGCCAACCAATCAGATCGTTTGCATGTGAAGAATAATTTTCCCCGCGCAACGATCTGGAGCCTATAGTCGCTTATTTAAGCCAAGATTTTTCTCATCCCAATTAGTGAGACTTCAACTGCCAAACGAATCCACGACAGTTGAAACCATGCGTCAACTTTCTCACTCACACACACCACTCACATGCTGAACATATCTTGTACACACTCACATAAACTCTTCTTACACAGCAATATCTTTCAAGAACAATCATTACAAGAGACTCCATGAACATTCTTCCAGTGAACTTTGAACCAAATTACTATTTCTCATTGAACACTAAAATAACAGTTAAAAGGGAGACAACTCTTGTTTATTTCAACCTTTTCTTACTTAAATACATGTTTTCCTTCACATCTTTGTTTGATATTGTACATCTTGTTAAATACATATTTTATGTGTAACAATGTCTTTTGGCTTATCCTTTTCTGTGTGAGCCTTGTTTCCTAATCTGATGTTAAATTAATGTGGTGAAGTCCGCTTTCTAAGATCAATGCTTAAAATGGCTTCAAGCGAATGAAGCCTGTACGTCTTAGAGAGAACCAATCCTTTTATCTAACCTCACGGAATGGCGCTACAGTATCACAACGAACTGTATCAAATAACAGAAAAAACATATCACTTGAGTACTTTCAACAACAATAGCAATAACTAAAATGGATATCACATATAATCCGAAGAGAAAATAATGACATAATTAAGACGTTGACGTTTCACAATACAGTACAAAAGGTTAGGAAGGAAACCCCTACTAGTACTGGAAAGAGCGATTGGACTTCAGAAAACTATTTTTCTAAAAAATTGTTTCAAGAGAAAGGTTTTATGAATTTCTACCGAAAGTAGCAATGATAACCGAATGTTTCCTTATAAGAAAACGGCTAATATTACCGTTGCCAATACCATTCTCAACAGTCTTTTTGCCTTTTTACCGTGAGTTATTTGGTAGACAAATATAGGGTGTGATGGATAAATTGTCGTCCAAATGACGCGAAAATGAAAATAACGCTGACACCTCATTTTAACAAATATACAGGGACCGATGGATAAATTGTCGTCTAAATGAAGCAAGAATGAAAATAACACTGACATTTCATATTAACAGATATACAGGATGCGATGGATAAACTGTCGTCTAAATGACGCTGAAATGAAAATAACACTGACATCTCATTTTAACAGATGTAGAGTGTGCGATGGATAAATTGTCGTCCAAATGACACCAGAATTAAAAATAACACTGACAACTTACTTTAACAGATGTAGAGTGTGCAATGGATAAATTGTCGTCTAAGTGGTGCAAAAATGATAACACTGACATCTCATTTCAACAGATATACAGGGTGCCGTCTAAATGACGCAAAAAATGAAAATAGCACTTACATCTCATTTTAACTGATATACAGTGTGCGATGGATGAATTGTCGTCTAAATGACGCCAAAAATGAAAATAAGACTGACATGTCATTTTAACAGATTTATCGAATTTACATAAGAATATCTTGAAATACTAACGCGTAAATATATTTAATAAAATCGCCATTGGCTTCAACCACGACCTCCAGACTACTTCGGAATCTCCTGCAACTCTTTTTTAAGTTGATGAGCGCAATCCATAATCCTACCCTTCATTTCTTCCTTAGTGTTACAAGGAATGTTTTTGGTCTCTCGCTCAACTGTGTCCCACACATAATAATCAAGGGGGATGTAGTAAGGGGTGATGTGGTCGCAGAATTTGTCTGACAGCCGTGACTGGGTTCTCCCGCTTGTGTGGCATGGTGCAGAATCCAGTTGGCAGGCATAAATTTTTCCAGCAGACATCCTCTTGACTCAGGGAAGCACTACCTCCTCAAGGCATTTGCTGTTGCCCACCATGTTGATTTTGAGTTCCTCACTAAGAAATTCGGGACTTTTTTTTTTTTATCAGAACGATCAGAGTGAGTTTTCCGAGCTGCCATACTTTCGTAATCACCATTAGACTCATCTAACTCTTTCAGAATCCTCTGCACTGTCCTCAGATCGAAATAGTCATTTTGGAAGCCGTTTCCAAATTTCTGGCGGAGTGAATTGCGTGTTTTGTGCATGTAGGCATTCACAGGCCTCTCAGTGTTTGCCATTTTTTCACTTAGAGCAGGGGTTCTTAACCGGGGGTATCCATACCCAGAAGGGGTATGTGAACCAAATACTGGGGGTATGGGACTCGATTTCAATGCGTGTATTGGTTCTCTTCACAACTACGTAAACAGGATTCCCTGTATTATTAAATCTGAAATCAAAGTCGAGAAATCGACTTGATGTGTCGGATGACATGCAAGTAGCTTTGTCAGTAACTGTACCACGATTCCATGCTTTGACTGCACCAAAACAACAGTAAATATCTTACTAGATTAGTAAAAATCTGTTTTATTGTAGTCGAGGTACTAAATAAAATTTGTACATTTAGGTTCTCTTCCTTTTTCTTGTGTAATAAAACTGAATTATAAATTTATTTTGCTTTCAGTAAAAAAATAAAGTTATCAATTCTTATGGTCTTTTTCATGTTCTATTCCTAGCAATCCATATCTAAAGTAAAGTAAATTCAAGCGATTGAAATATTTGGAAGCCATACTGGCAAATAATAGGATTGATGATAATTATTTCAACAGTCAAGTGAAGTGGGTATGGGACCATATTGGACAATCCATTGGGCGTCTGGAATAATCAAAAGGTTAAGAACCCCAGTCTTAGAACATCACAGTTTTACAAATTTATTTAATTGCCCGTAAAAGATGCTTTCGCGTGTTATAACGCCTGTATCTATATTGCAATTCATTATATATATATATAGTAGACTCTCCCGTCGTATTCGACGTACGAGTGTCAAGCAGCTCAGTTCCTAGGAACCGACAGCCCGATACCAGCACATAGAATTTGATTATAGTGGTGAAGGCTTTGTGGAGATCCAACCACGGTTTTTGAAGGTCCGAATATAGAGACCTGGTGAACTACGTGCCACAAGGTCCCCAAACGACCCTCCGCAGGATTTGAATTCAGAGTTGTCCTTTTCTTAAACCATTTGCAATCCAAGGCTATAGAAACCAGTCTGTCCTGCTATTTACCCATAGCTAGAGGGAGAAGAAGAGGTTCATACCTATCCCAAAGGTATTAGTACGTCTTTGTATTCGGGCCTTCAACAAGTGTGGTTGGTTCTGCACAAGGACTTCATCACTATAATCAAATAATATGTGCTAGTGTCTGGGCTTTCAATTCCTAATAACTGAGGTGGTTAACCTTCATACGTGGAATACTGGGAGAGTCCATATATATATATATATATATATATATATATATAAGATAATCCTAAGGATCCAGGTAAACCTACATAGGTTTCATTTAAACAGTTTGTTTTCGCCTTGGTTTAATGTTCATGGTTCTTTCTTTTTTATTCCTCATTTTTCCTTGGATACCGATTTGTCGAACTATCTAATGTTTTTCCAAGCGAGTACCACTATTTATATATATTTATATATATATATATATATATATATATATATATATATATATATATATATATATATCTCCAAATGTACACAAAACGAAAAGAATATAAATTCACGTTCATAACATTAATTTAAAAAGGGCTCAATAGTAGACCAATTGATATTCATCATAAAATATTACATTGGAACAACGAAATATATGCTACCGGTGAAGAAAATATATGTTTATTATTGATATATAATTTATAGCGCTGTTATGCTACATTGGACTTTATTTTATTAACAGCATTTAACGATATTATATATATATTTATATATATATATATATATATATATATATATATATATATATAAAAAAAAAAAACTGACGAGTCCTTGGCGGTCGAAACCGCGGCAGTGTTGCGGTTAGCGTCCCTATCTTATTAAGATATTAAATCGCTCTGCAAGTTTGGTTTTCATGTTTGAAATTGAACAGTTTTTACCGTGTACAATTTTAACAAATATTTTGCTGTTTGTTTATTCAGGCAAATATATATATATATATATATATATATATATATATATATATATATATATATATGAATAAAAAGACAAAGGAGGACTTTATCAAGGCAAATGCAATGATTTTATTTTTGTATCAAATATTTATATACAAGAGCAAAAATCCTTGCACTTGCCTTGATAAAGTCCCTGAGAGGACGAAACGCGTCGGCAAAGATAAGTTTTCCTTTTGTCTTTATTCATATTGCCATTTTGCAGATGTACTACTCAATCTGAATTTTTTACCTATATATATATATATATATATATATATATATATATATATGTGTGTGTGTGTGTGTGTGCGAGTGCGTGTGTGTGTGTGTGTGTACTGATTATAAAGTATAATCTGTACACACACAAACACACATACATATGTAGGTATTTACATAATTTATCCAAACGTAAATGACCGTCATTTTTGATGGGTAGTACGCTAATAAATAAATAGATAATTGGATCGTACCATCAAAAAACAGAAGACTGATGTCAGTAATTTCGCAATTCTTTTGTACTTTTCCGTTAATTTATGTCACCCGTCATTTCCTGGCTTATGTTCTCTACTACCGGAATATTAAATTAAACAACCGACATTCTAGTCACCCTTGAATAATTAAGATAATAATTTATTTAACACAAGTTACCGCAGGTGGTTTATCTTTGTGTTCGAGATAGTGGTAGTTGGCTTGGCGAGTTGAAAACACAGGAAAAAAAGGAAGCAGAAAAAAAGACAGGAAACTTAAAGGACCGAGAAAGAAAGAAAGAAATGTAAACAATTTTGTTTTATATTTATTTAAATAAAGAAATAAATTAAGATTCTTTTTAAGCAAAATACAATCTAAGGTTGTACAGAAATCCTTGCCATTTACTGAACATGTCTTTTGAAATCTAGCATGAAATAAACGAAACTTCATATAAGAAACTTCCGGCAGAATTTAGGCTAGCTCTTCCGGTGGGCTTTTGAGCTTTCGACCTTTTACCTTCAGCATCTTATGTACGTAGAAGTTATAAAAATTTAGAAATAATAAAATTATTTTATGTTTATTCGACACTTAATTCGGCATAATCTTTCTTCATATACGCAAACCATTTCCGTAGTCTGTTTACATTTATTTTGCACACAATTTTTTTTTCTTTTAAAATCACCATTATTTATGACCGCTTCACATAAAGTCATTCTTCTTAAAAGACATTAGGGAACTCGAACTATTTAATATTTCGAATATGTCACAGTAAAAAATAAAAAAAAAAAACATATGCGCAAGATACCGTGCTAGAAAAAAAAATTCCATATGAGCAACGTACCGTGCCCAGCTTAAATTTTAATTACGGTTTAATTAGACGATGTCAACTGCAATTGCGACGAGAAGCAAAATTAAAGTTAAAACTTCAATAAAGAATTGATTTTTTTAAAACCTTTCACGCTGTTCGATGTTTATATTTAAATTTAAATGATTTATTTATTCAACTTATTCAATCGCGTGTAGTATATACAGTTACTTCGGTTTGTTTATGATTATTCGGTGAGATCGGAAAACGGACAGACGAACGTACACTGCACTATATTTATATAGATGATTGTCATGATAACATGAGACATTCCAATGTCTCGTGTTATCATGACAATTCGTGCTTCATCATAGCAACTGAATACCTCATTGGGGAGATGCAGGTACACGAGGTATAAATAAGCAAATTCACATTGTAAATGATATATATATATATATATATATATATATATATATATATATATATATATATATATATATAGTTATCCACTGACATACTGTTTCACTGCGACAGCTCATCAGTGTGGCTTGACGTCCGGTTGCCTCTAGCTAGGATCGAAACCTGACTGAATTGGCGTCAGTCGGGGATTCTACCACTCACCCGGATGGAGGTGAATTTAAGTGTATTTATTTTTAGATAAACACAGAGTGACTGAGAGACCTCAATTAGATTTATCAAAGAGTCTTGCATTATTAGTCGTAATATACAGTAGCGGCCATAATATAAAGAACGGAAACAACAAACACATAAATATGTGTATTACTTAAGTAATGCATGATTAGCAATGAAATTATTACCGAATAAAGATTAGGGTGTAATGCATAATTATGCAAAGTTACAAAAATTTACATAATAGTTTTTTTTTTTTTAAATAAAGATAAAATGGAACAAAGTAAATAAGCATTTCGTCTCTTAGCACTTCATCGGACTCAAAGAAACGCGTCATTATTATTATTATTATTATTATTATTGCATATCGCTGTTGTCTGTTGTCGGCAAAGTTCTTTGTGTAGTTCTGCTGGATCGCTTGTTGCACCACATTGCTAATAAAGCTCTACCACTCTACCTACTGCCCGGCCCTGGGATTGATCTCCGTTTCCACTGAATCTAAGTCCACATTGCTCAGCCCAGGGTCTAGACTAATTCGTTTCTATTGACTCCAAGTTCATACTGACCGGTCGAAACGTTGTGATAATAACAACGAAGATGAGGATAATAGTCCGCTTACAAATAATGTTGACTCCTCATCCCCGAAATTTATACAGAAAAACTCGACATGGACGGTAAAATCCTATTCTATAAAATAATTTATTGTAAATATTTCTAATACCTCCTTCATAGATTATAATCTGAAATCCACAATTTACATTTACCATATAAATATCAGTATATAATCTACATTTTACCAACATATATAATCTACATTTTACCAACATATATAATCTACATTTTACCAACATATATAATCTACATTTTACCAACATATATAATCTACATTTTACCAACATATATAATCTACATTTTACCAACAGCGGTTCGTTAAGTCTAATGTTAGTATGAAATCGTTGACTTGCATAATTAATTATGACACAGTGTATGTAGAAACTCCTTTGTGAATTGATAAAAAAAACGAATGAAAATTTAAATACAAGATATTCTTACCACTTCGGGCACTGGTGACGTGGGTGTAATGGGTTAACAAAGCTTTGTTTCACCAGATTTTTTTACATCGTTATTAGGTGGTACGTAGTTTTGGTTAGACATCTAAGTGTCACTTTGTAAATCAGGTGTAAACCCGGACGCTTCGACGTGGTGTAGTTCGATTTCAGTTAGAACTACTTGGGGCTCTGCACTTTCAACTTTGTGCCACATCTATGTTTCATTTTGTAAATCGCCATATTCTTATCATTATATTTATTAAATAAAATGTACGCACGCTTCGCTTGATTGATTACATATTCCCGATGAGTGTGTGCGCGTATTAATTAAATTATGAGTGGTTATAATTAGTGAGACGTTCGTTCATAATTGTTCAGTAGTCTCCAAGCTTTTCAATACGAGTGCCACATCGTGCAATTTGCGCATTTTAGCGGGCTTTTCAGAAAAAAAATCTATAAATGAATACATAAAATTTCAGTGATTGAATAAGTTTTTAATTCGATCTTTTTCCTAATCAGCAGAATATGACTGAGAACAGAAGAGAAACGTAACAAATCATCATCATCGTCATAGTCATCAGTCCGATGACCAATTGTGATCGTAGGGTCACTGCGCAGTTGAACATTAGATAAATTCCCTCCACATACATGGATTGAACACTGGATCAATCCACATACTTGGATTGAACATTGGATCAATTCCCTCCACATACATGGATTGAACACTGGATCAATCCACATACTTGGATTGAACATTGGATCAATTCCCTCCACATACATGGATTGAACACCGGATCAATTCCCTCCACGTACCTGGATTGAACACTGGATCAATTCTCTCCACATACTTGTATTGAACATTGGATCAATTCCCTCCACGTACCAGGATTGAGATGAGCGTGTCTTGGGCAAATAGACCTGGCGGAGATCTTATTTTACTAGATCAGTGGTCGACAACAGGTGGTCCACGGACAATAATTGGGACATTATTTCAATTTTTATGAAGCTTCAGTTTAAAAAATGACGCATAACAAAACGTATTATGGTTGATATATATATATATATATATATATATATATATATATATATATATATATATATGTGTGTGTGTGTGTTAAAGACCTTATGTAATGTTGAAATAACCCCTGAGTACAAAAGTACACAAATATGATATTATCCCGCCATAGTATAACCTAACCTAACTTGTGAAGTCCTGTTCAATACTTGTTACTGAATAGTTTCTTACCATTATTGTTTATAACTAGTTACTGGATGGTTTACCAGTTTAATTTTCTACAAACATGGCATAGCGATGGAGTAAAAGTGGGAACTTCAAGAATCAGCTTACGCACCAGATACAAATTCATAAGCATTCGTACTCGAAAACTATTTTTGCAAAATATTTAAAAAAAAAACATATTTGTGTGAAAAGACATTTTCATCTGTCACAGCAATTAAAACCTTGTACCAGTCTCAGCTTCAAATAAACACAGCTCTGTCTTGCAGTGACGTCATTGAAGCCCCAAATCTACAAAACTAATTTCAATCAAACAGGAACAAATATCACACTAAAATGTGTAATACTTGAATAAACTTCAAATTTGTTTTATTTAAATAATTACGCTATATCTTTGTTACCATTAATGGGTGCATTTTATATCAATAAAATAAAAATTTTCCGATTATTATTATATAAATGTATTTACCTTTTTTTTATTATTTCTAAATTCATATTAGTGGTCCGCCAAATTTAAAATTACACATTTAGTGGTCCATGAAGTTCAAAAGGTTGGCAACCGCTGCTCTAGATCATCGTATAGACGAAGTCCTCCAACTTGCTGGTTCGCCTTGGTCAGGGACACGTAGCCATTGAACCCAATTGAGGAAAACGTTGGCCGTTGACCTCAGTCTAGGAAACCCTCTGCCTAATATATTATCACCGCACTGACTGCACGCACAGCTATGAAACATAGTTTACCCTTTTGTGTTGCCCATACAAGAATATATAGCCGCTCTTTCACAGGTCTTGGTTTTAATCCTTCTGGTTGTCTAGCCACCTTTCTCACTAGAAAAGGACTGATGGGGGAGCTGGTTTATTCGCCGATAACTCAACGGGGCAGCAGGTAGTACTGTATTAACTGGTAAAAGTTGCAGACATAATATCCTGTGGTGGATCGAATGGGAACTTCCAACAATCTGAGAAGCGAGAACCAGCAATGCATCTATTGTAAAGATTGGAGAGAAAAAAAAGGACCAGTTCTTAAGGACAATTGCAGGGATACCATCGAGTCCGCATGTTTTGTGTGGATCACATTTAGAGATAAAACCGAAAACAATGAATGGTGTTAAACTATTCGACGTTTGTGTGTTCTGATTTGTTCAAATAATTTCAACTGTCTCATTCATTATCAAGAACTGTGTGTTGTCATTGTTATAAATAAGAAACCGTAGGCTATAACCAGACATTTTTACCGAGCTGAAATTTTAACAACTTCAACGTAACCTCATGTGTTACAGTTAAAGCGAATGACACTGTAATGAAAAATCTTTTATCAATTGATATACTTTTAAAAAAATCAATTCACCCGAGCAAGGCGATAATGTCACTAAGACGCAAGGGGGATACTGGAAGTAAAAGAGAATGAGAAGACATTAGTAAAGAGAAAGGACTATAAAAGAGTAAGGTAGAGAAAGACAAAAGATAGCAATTGATGTAAGAGTAAAGTTTTGAAGATTTTATGCGCCAGGGAAGCAAGAAACCGGAAGAATGTTCCACAGGAGAGAAATGTGAGAAAAAACTGTTAGAATAGAAGTTATGTTTAGGTCTAAATAGTTCAATAGTAAAACGATGAGACCTAACTACCAATCTAGTAGTACGTTTAATTTCATGCGGTCGTGGTACCAAGGATGAAGGCTCATTAGAACAATTACCATGTGAATATTTATAGTGAAGACAAAGGAAGCTACGCTACGGCTGTGCAAAAGGGAGTTAAGTCGCGATGCCAGGTCAGGACCGATAACATTACAAATCCTTCTTTGGATTTTGTCAAGAATCACGATATAAATAGCAGGAGCACCAGACTAGATACTGCAGCACCAGACGAATGGTAGATTTATAAACGTTCAAGATGGATTATGGCGAGAAAAAATGTCTGGCTCTACAGAGTGAACTAACTTTCCTAGCAGCAGACGTAGCAATTAATTAAATATATAATTACAGTTCTTGTCAGGGAAAGACTTGAGATCAATGAGTTGCTCTGCTGTAGGTTAGCATCAGCCATCTTGATAATTCCCTATTATGACTAAAAGATAGCAATTTCGTTTTGGAGCATTCAAATTCACAAGCTATTTCTTGCCCCAGTTAACAACTGATTGATGGTAACAATTGGCAGTGTTACTTTGTCGGACCTCTTGGGTTTGCTATTAAGACAAGAATAAATAGTTGTGCCATCAGAAGAAATACCTATTTGGGAACTGATGACATCTGTAAGGTCTTTGAGGAAGTTAAGAATCAACGTAGGCTCAAGAATAGAGCCATGGGTAATTTCTCGCCTTAACGTTTAATGATCTAGAAGCGTGGCCATTTTTAAGAACGATTGTATTAAACCAAATATTAAATATTCGCACAGATTACCATATTATTATTATTATTATTATTATTATTTTTATTATTATTATTATTATTATTATTATTTTTATTATTATTATTATTATTATTATTATTATATATGTATTTTATTTAATGTAGGTTAACACAAACTTCAACTGGAATTCGTGCATACAATTTTTCTCTAAGATACTGGAAAAAATGGTTGGTACCCTGTGCCGCTCTAGTAAGTACCCGGCTCCTCCTGATAAGTTTTACTTTTAGAAGAGCCAGACCAGACCAAAGACAGAGTACTGCTGCCATATATGGGCAAGAGATGTCAACTGCTTACAGGCTTATTTAAGTCCAAAAACGTTTCGGCGACCTTGTGGGTAACGAAATATTTTCCACCATAAAAGCCCTTTCCCGCAGACGAAACGTCACAAGCCTATCGTGGTTCTATCACTATTATTACGGAACGTGTTCAGACCCGCTACATTCCTTAGTTCCACCAATTATTATGATTACTTGTATTATTTACATTATTCGGACTGTTATCCTTCTCTTCATTACTGTATTCATAACGTTTCGACCATTTTACACTCCAGCAGTCTTCAGGTGATTGGAATTTGTAACCGAACACTTTATTTCGTCCACCATAGTAGATTGTTCTAGTTCCACGTGTCATGCCTCTTCCGGGTGTCTCAGCTATGTCCCTTTAATTCAACTCTCCAAGTTTTTCGGTTCACCACTGCTGTGGCTTGATATTGAACTTACAACTCTCAAGGACACATGTCCCAGTGAATAAAAGCGTTGGTTAGATCCAGTGATTAGACCCAAGGAGTTGTGAGTTCAATACCAGGCTACAGCAGTAGTGAACCAAAAAACCTGGAAAGTTGAGTTAAAGGGAAATAAACGAGACATCCGAAAGAGGCATGGCACGTGTAACTAGAACAATCTACCCCCCTGTGGGTTGTGTTCTAAATTGCAATTATCTCAAGAAAGCTGGAGCGTACGGCGGCCGAGAGGTTGTGAATATGGCAATGAAGATGAGGATAACAGACCGAATAATGTAAATAAAGCAAGTAATCATAATACCTCATCTCAGAGATATAGAGGCTAAAACTTTGTGAATATGGCAATGAAGATGAGGATAACAGTACAAATAATGTAAATAATGCAAGTAATCATAATACCTCATCTCAGAGATATAGAGGCCGAAACGTTGTAAATATGGCAATGAAGATGAGGATAACAGCCCGAATAATGTAAATAATGCAAGTAATCATAATACCTCATCACAGAGATATAGAGACCGAAACGTTGTGAATATGGCAATGAAGATGAGGATAACAGTCCGAATAATGTAAATAATGTAAATAAATTCATTGAAAATCAAGAAGAAAACATTTTCAGCAGTGAGGCAGAATATGGCTGTTATATCTATTCATGTATATACGGATGATATGAATGATATTTTTTAGCATTGATTTGTTAAAGAGGATACAAATCTCATCATAGAAGGCAGAAGTTTTATTAAAGATACTGTTTTTATTATTAAATTGAATAAACATATTTTCTGTCCAAAATTTCCGACACGGAAAAGCCTTTTTACAGATTTAATATTAAGGCTCGTATTGGAATCTTTGTAAAAATTCGCAAAAACCCCACTTGCTTTTTGAAAGGAATCGGTTGTCACTTGTCTACTGTTTTGGCCAGACAAAAGTGGTTTTCCTTTAAGTGTTCCGACTGACAGCCATCTTTGCCTAGAGGCTGCTATGTATTGAACAGTCTGTTAGTTTTAAGGACTGGACATTTTAATGGCTCGGGAGAGTGACAGGGCGTCCTTTCATATCTATTTCGTTTTGCCACTGCTTGATAGATAGAAATTACAAGTGGCTGCTTCCTGTATCTCAAGACTGACCATTTGCATTTCAGCAGTAGGATTGGCAATTAGGCTTCCCGGATTGAATGTGTCATGTGGCAAGTCATGTCTTCATATAAATGTCAGGTCTTTCATTTCACTGTCACCTGGAGATGATTTGAATATATAGACTAAATGCTTAGATTATATACAAAATATTCAAGCTATCAAATACTTATTTTTATAAACCGGAAATATTTGGCAGTGAGAAAAGCCGCCTGATTTAGGCATAAAAGCTTAATTATTTAAATAACAGCAGTTTTGAGTCAATTGTATTTGCATTAATACCTGAACGCAAACAATCACTTTCTTGTTGATTTACATATAATAGGTGTAGTCGCTATACATGTTATACTTGCAGGTGGTGTAATGGATATCGACTCGGAGTGAGAAATCGGAGACTGGTGTTCGAATTCCAGTCGAGTTTCTTACATTCATTTATACGCAAATACCCTTGGGGAAAGGTATGCACCCTTCTCGTTCATTCCTCTATAAGTTAAGTCGTAGAACATACTAGGCTATTCAACTTTGGTTGACAACCAATCTAGGAGAAGAAAAACTGTATTCAAAAACCGTACGAAGACCTGACGAAGCATATAGTATATGCAGCTAATTAAAAAATCATTCACATTGAATCTATGATCCCAATTGCGGTCGGCCTTAGTGGCTTTATCGCCTTCCTTGGAGTGAAATGATACATATATATATATATATATATATATATATGGTGGACTCTCCCGTCGTACTCGACGTAGAGGGTCAAGCAGGTCAGTTTCTAGGAGCCATATGATGGATTGTAGTGGGCTTTGTGCAGAACAAACCACACTTTTTGAAGGGTCGAATATAGAGACCTGGTGCACTACGTGCCACAGAGTCCCAAACGACCCTCCTCAGGTTATGAATTTTCCTTCTCCTAGACCAGTTGCCATCCAAGGCTATAGAACCCATTCTGTCCAGTTATTTACCCATAAGTGGAAGGAGAAGAAGAGGATTAATACATTTCCTAAGAGTATTAGCACGTAAGTGAATGTAATGGATTCTTTAATCCGAGCCGCTATCCACTACTCCATTTTATACTCCACAGAATATATATATATATATATATATATATATATATATATATATATATATATATATATATATATATATATATATATATATATATATATATAAGAAATTATACTCGTCCGAAAACCTTCAGTGTTTTGATTTGCAAATAATCAAACCAATACCAAAACGTAAAAAAATGGTATAAAAAATGAAAGAACGAAGAACATGTACGTTAGCCGAAAATAATCGTCTAGGATGCAAGTCCAAGGCCCAAAGAAAAAAAAACCCGATACGAATAGGCAAATTAACTAAATAAAGGAAAAATTAGCTCGGGGAAAAATTAGCTATAGCTTTATACAAAAAATCTGATCATTTATTAAATTCTAAAATTGAAATTCTAAGTAAATGTAGAAACAGAAAACGTTGGTTGTTGGACTAGGTCTCCTCTGCCCGTTTTTTTTCTTCTCTTCGATTGAATAAATTGTTTATTACCCACTGTTGTCAGAGATTAACCACCCACCCTTTTTTCTCTCTCTCTTTCTATCTCCTCTATCCTCCCCCGTTGTTTGTTTGTTTTTTATTTGGTCACGTGGTTATGATTTTTTGTTTATTGACTATAAGTATTCCGTTCTTTTTTTAGCTTTTTAGCCACCCTTCCCTGACGATCCGGTTAGCTGAAACCTTGGTAGGTTTGTCTAGCTCTCTAAGTTTAACTATATATATATATATATATGTGTGTGTGTGTGTGTGTGTGTGTACTTAAATAGAGAGGGCGTCATTTTACCTTTCGGCCAACACTTTATCAAAAAGTGAACGTTGGTGAAGAGAACAAAATAATCAATGTCAGACTTGTAAATAACGAATGAGGAGGGGAAATTACTAGTTGCAGACTGGCCTTTTTTAGCCTTGGTTAGTTACAAGTCTAGCAGAAGGGCAAGTCTGAATTTATCTCTATAAAAGGCAGGATGTGTGTGTGTGTGTGTGTGTGTAACGAATACACGGCCGCAATTTTCGACGGATTTGCACCAAAATGTACATGCACATGCTCCAAGTTAGCGGGAAGGCCAAGATCGACTTTGCATTTCCCAACTCCCATCGATAGTGGAAATAATCGTTTTTTTCATGTTTCTATGGCAGTTTTCATGTAGTTTGCGGCCATTTTGTACTGGCCTGTGTGAGAGCCTATAGCTGGCTGCCACGAATAGGCAGGAAGATTCTATTGGCCAGCGTGAGAGCCAACAGCTGACTGACACAAATGTTAACTAGCATGCAAAAAAAAATCTATAGCTGCATTCGTCACAAATTGGAAAAAATTTAAATGTGCATGGCACTTTACTCCAATTGGCTCATTCGCTTGCTTAAACTCAACGTTGATTCTGATTCCGCAGAACTGGGTTGGGTGTGAAAAAGTATTTATTGTTAACATTCTTTTTTCATTCGGTTTTTTCAGTTACGAGTCTTTTTTTAAAGCTGATCGTTTTGTGTTCATTTTGTTTAGTTCTTTTTTCGTAACCGATTTAAATTTTAGTATAGAGCTTAGAAAAACTCGCAGTGTGAGATAGGCAAGAAGTAAGGCCTGTAGCAACATCAGCACGGCAAAGGGCAATCCTTTAAAGGCAAGGAAGGGCAAAAATATCAAGTGATAGCGATTGTGTATGAGTCGTACGATTTTTGAATCAAGTACAGGCAACGCCGGGCCATGCTGGTAGTAAATAATAAATTGCCCAGTTGAAGCACATAGTATGGACAGCTAATGAAATGATTGTGGAGTTCACAATGACTGGATGATCCTAACTCCGATCGTCCTTATACTTGCATTAATTAATTATTAATAATTAATTAATTAAGACCAGAACGTTAACAAGCCCTTTCTTGTTGATTTTCAAGTCATATCTATAGTAAAATCATTAGAAATACATATATATATATATAATATGTTTCTTTTGTCAATTATACACCCTTGTGCAAATTAAATGAAACAACTGCTTTAGTTTCCCTTCTTTCAATATACGGTCAGTTTTAGACCCACTGGAGTGACAGGGTGTAATAAATTTCTATTTCTTCCTCGGACTAGATCAAGTGCAGCGGTTTGCTGTAATATGAATCTATTTTCGGGGTGTATGCTGAAATTTGTTTGGCCTCATCCGTGATTGCATCAGATTTTCATCACGCCCAGACACTATTGTCTCGACTGTCGATTAGTTGTTCTTACGGCCATTGTCTGCGATGGACGTTACTCCAAGGAAGCATACGATGATTGTAACGCTGCACGAACTCACTGGCAAGCCTTATCAGTGAGCAAATCAAAGTAATATAGATTGGCCCACTCTCCTGATTTAAATCCAATCGAGAATCTGTGGTCAATCTGCGAGGAACGACTTCGTGGAATGGACATACGAAATACTAACATGTGCACTGGGTCTTTTCGTTGGAAAAATGCGAAAAAAGTAAATAATAATAGAATTATTCGTTTTGTTTCGATTAATTTGCACAAGGGTGTACACGCATTTATTCCTGACAATTGATAATCCCTTTCTTCCATGTATATTATACAAACTGAACAAATTCCTGCATTCTATCCACTCCATTTCTTGACAAAGGCAATGTCAGCAAATGCATCATTTGGTAGATCAGGGATTATAGACATATTTCACCGAATTGTGAATTTTGTTTTTGAGTATATCGATTCATATATCGTAAACATAAACTGACAGTATAATAGACATTAACAGACAGTATAATGGACATTGACAGACAGTATAATGGACATTAACTAACAGTATATATCAGATAAGTATGTCCACATCTTTCATTCAGGCCCACAACAAACATTGGCGACAGATGGAAACTTTTCTTTTTAACATGTTATTATTTTGGGTCATAATGTTGTCATAGTACGCCACAGATGTCTTTTCTTTATTGTACGGGAATTACTATGACTTCTTGGGAAAAATGTTAGAGTTGTCTCCCGTCGTCTTCTTTTGAATTCAGAACAATTTTCCTCCAACAATGCAAATTGCTACAAAACCAAAACATCAACCTGAGAACTCGAGTCAGCTTTTAAATAGTCTTGGTGAAGATTTTCATATGGATGTCATTCAAGGTAGCAAACCCGTTCAGAAGTAGTTTAACTGTCAGCTGTAGATAAGCGCTTTCTAAGACCAATGGTGAAAAAGGCTTTGAGCGAATGAAGCCTGAAGGTCTTGGCAAAATTCAAAGAACATTGTGATATGGCGATACACAATCAGAAAGAAAGAACTGTATCAAATGACAGAAACCCTTTCGCTTGAGGATTATCAACAATTGCAACAGCTAAAATGGATAGCTCTTGTAACGCGAAGAGAAAATAATGACATCATCAAGATATTAACATTCCACAGTACTTCAAATAAAAAGTTAGGAAGGAAACCTTACTTTTAATAAAGGAAAAAGGGAGAACGGCTACTTAACTTGAGAATCCTATTTTCCTGAACAAATGTTTTAAGAGAGAAATTTTATAAACTGACTATAACTACTCATTTAATAAATGCCGAAGATTTCCTTATAAGGAAATGGTCAATATTACCATTACAATTAGCATTAATATAAAAACTTAAGCCTTGGGCTTGCGTTGTCATGTAGGAGGTAACTTTCCGGCTTCGATGTTATGTAAAAAGCCTTTTTTCTTCCACAGTACTTCGAATAAAAGGTTACGAAGGGCATCTCAAACAATAATGGAAAGATCTATAACAGCTACTGGATTTGAGAAACCTATTTCCATGAAAAGAACAAATCTTTAATAAACAATATATTTCTATATATATACTTTTAGTATTTTTTGCGTCTTATATATGTAATTATTAGAGTGAATGACAATTTTAACTTATTTATGTAATATTTATGGCCGGATGGCATTACCATTTTCCCTTTTAAAATGAGGAAGTCGTTGATTTGGGATGCGACCTGTGCGGATGCATTTTCGGCCGGTAATTTGATCAGGTCCGCAGTTGAGCCGGGGTCAGTCGCCCGGGACGCAGAGATGAAAAAAATAGTTAAATATTCTTCTCTTGCTTATAGATTTTTTTTTATTCCTGTGGCAGTGGAGACATCAGGGGTTATTGGCCCTCGTTCGATGGCGTTCCTTCAGAGGATTGGCGCGACTGCGTCTCGATTAAGGGACGAGCCTCGCGAAACGGAGTGGCTCTTGCAGCGTGCTTACTGGCCATGGTTCGAGGTAATGCTTTCTCAATCATTGCGGTTGGTAGAGGATAGAAAAAAAAATTGTTCATAGTTACTTTGTTCAAACTATTTTTTTCGGTAAAATAAAGAACGATCAGAAATATACATCTAGCTAAATAAAAAGTCTAGGTGAATTATGGTGACGTAATTATGGTGACGTAATTTACGTAATAAATTCTATTCTATCTATGACATCAAGGTTTACATAAACAGCGAACAGAAAAATAATTTGAAATACATATATTTAGTAAAATAGTTCCGAATGTATTTCAGTAGTGAAAGAATTTGAATTGAATTACGAATTACGATATTTTTGCAGTACATTTCTATAGTTGTAATGCAAATCTATAGTAAAATCATTTGCAACGAAATACTGTAGTAAACTAATTGGCAATGAGACATTCTGCTAATCAGCATTTATTTAATTATCAGCATCGAACGAATTGAACAAATATTTTAGGGTTTGGTTTGGTTGGTTTGGTTTGTTTTAAGGCATATCAACCTCAATGGGTTATTTAATGCCGACAACTTGTCAAAAATCTATTTCTGATAATATTTTCTTCCTCAAAAATGCATAGCTGGTAATATTATTTTAAAATATATATTACTGGTAATATTTTTTTCTGCAAATTTTAGTTCTGGTAATAATTTTTTACAAAGTATTTCTGGTATTAAAACCTATTTTTACACTTTCATAATACTTTTACTTCAGTTTCGGGGTTAACTATTTGCCCATAGCTGGGACCCTAACAGGTGCTACTACCCCGGGTCAGGGTGGACTTGGGAATCCCAGCAATTAAAAGGTGGTTCCCAGCTCCTCAAAACCTCCTGATCAGAGGCTTTACTGTTGGACGTAGTTTATCGTCTTACCCAGGACGCGGATGTAGTTTATCGTCATACCCAGGAAGCAAATATTTTATGGAAACTATTTTGCAAAAATTCTCAGATTTCTCGTTCACTATCAATATTAGATCCAACTTCAGTAAATAAATAACTACATGTCAGACTACAGACATTGATTCACCTCCCTATGTGCGCACGCACAAGAGTGCGAGCGCACACACACACGCACGCATATATATATATATATATATATATATATATATATATATAGAGAGAGAGAGAGAGAGAGAGAGAGAGAGAGATAGATAGATAGATAGATGGCATGCGTTTAGCATGAAACAGTCTGTCACCTCTTAGTATTGACTTCAATGTTCACTTTTATATTTACATTCGCTCATTCTCTGATACTGAGGACTTTATCCCATAATTATAGCATACCTTAAATATACAGTTGGTAGCAAAAGTATTTAACACATTGGTTTTTCTTACATATCTCAAAAAATAACAGATCAATTTCAACGAAACTTATAGGAAATATTTAAACGAACATTGTCGATCAAAACATAGAATGAAAATTTAAAATCACTGTTTTGAGAAACATTTATTAACAATAAATAAAATAACCCATATGCAAAAGTAATGTGTTAAATACTTTTGCTACCCACTATATATATATATATATATATATATATATTTACTCCTCTCCCGTCGAATTCGACGTTGAGGGTCAAGCAGATCAGTTCCCAGGAAACCGACAGCAGCACTTGAGAATTGATTATAGTGGTGAAGGTTTCGTGCAGGACCATCCAGCCGAATACAGAGACCTGGTGCACTACGTTCCACAGGGTCCCCAAACGACCCTCCGCAGGTTTTGAATTCAGAGTTGTCCTTCTCCTAGACCAGTTGCCATCCAAGGCTATAGAACTCAGTCTGTCCTACTATTTACCCATAGTTGGAGGGAGAAGTAGCAGATTCATACCTTTCCCAAGGGTATTAGCACGTAAGTGAATATAATGGATTCGACTGGAATTCGAACTCCACTCTCCGATTCCTCAATCCAAGCCGATATCCATTACTCCATCGTGCCTCCATATGCTCTTGATATGTATTGACGATAACTGCGGTAAGAGTCTATCATGCACAAGATAAAAACGCTGTAGTACTAAACATTTCGAAAGCTTTTGACAGTGTCCAGCATTTGGGCTTCTCCAGAAGGTGAAAAGTTACGGTGTCTCCAGACACTTTTTTTGAATTGATCTAGTCTTTCATTTCAAATCGTGATATGAAAGTTATCCTGAATGGCTTTTCACACTAACGCATGTGTCCCCACAGAGCTCCATCCTTGGTCCTGCTCCATTTTTAATTTTCATTAATAACCTGCATGATGACATCAGCTCTCAACTTGGTATCTACCCTGATGACACAACAGTTTACTCCTGTCTCGATAGTAAGACTTCTCAGTCCGATAAAGTCAAAATGGCAGCTGAGGACTAAAACGACCTCAGGTTCGTCGTTAACTGGGACAAAAGTTGGCTTATTAATTTTAATGCCTCCAGAACTAAATTTCTCTCCATTAATCATCTGAGATACTCCTCGCTGCCTTCCATCAGCATGGCTGATGCTAATCTCCAGGAGAATGGCTAGTTGCGTTTACTCGGGTTAACATTCTCAGCTGACACGAAGTAGAAAGACTATATTGAATCCATTGTTTGGTCAGCTGCTAAGAAATTCGGTTCACTGTATCGGGCGAGACAATTTTTCTCTCCAAAACCTATCTTATATATATATCTATATGTCTAACATTCTTCCATGCTTAGAATATTGCTGTTACATATGGTCCGGTGCCTCTGTTCTTTACCCTGAGCTCCTTAATAAGATTCAAAGAAAAATCACTAATTTTATAGGTCCTGATCTGACAGCTCGGCTTCAGTCACTTTCTCTTGCCGTAAGGTTGGCCCTCTATGTTTTTTTCTAAACATACTTTCATGGTAATTGTTCGGGGAAGCTACAGCGCCCTACTAGACTGTTCTCGAGATCTCATCAATTTACATTTAAGGTGGCTAGATGCAGCCGTAAATTCTATGCTAACAGTTTCTTCGCAGGCACTTCTCGCTTGTGCAACTCCCTTCCGGCTCCATGCTTTCCTGTCAACTTTAATTTGCAAAAATCTCAATGTAATGCCAATCGCTATCTATAGTCCTCCTGATTACTATTTTCTCTTTCTGTTCATCATTAATATTTCTGTTCCTAATTCTTCACAACCAATAACCCCTTGGGTCTTAGTGCCATTACTGCCTTGCTTGGGGTGATACCGATATTATATATATATATATATATGGTAAGTATAATACACATGTTTGAATTGAAATAAATCGCCTTTATTCCTCGGCAAACTTACCAAAATAAAGGTTTTTCAAGTCTGTGTGTGCGTGTTTGTGTGTGTGTACATGTATGTGTGTGATTTAAATTAGAATGAGAATATATATTCCGTAGAATTCTCATTCTAATTTAAATCACACACATACATGTACACACACACAAACACACATATATATATATATATACACATATATATATACATTATATATATATATATATATATATATATATATATATATATATATAATAAATATATATATATATTTTATATTATTTTTCCTGAGTATTTTCGAATGATACTCCATTCGTTTTCAAGAATAAAAGAGAAGTAGCTAACATTGGATGAGGTGTCTTTATCCATAGGGGACCTTACATTGAAGTGTAGCAAAAAAAAAACAAAACACACAGACACACAGACAGACGGACACAGACAAAAAAATCAATTTGACAGTTTTTTATGACGCCACCTTGAGGGAGTTGAATTTGATTCCATCAAATGTGAGCATAAAGGAATTAAAAAACAGTTTCGTAACTACACACAGAACATATCTTGCAATATATATATATATATATATATATATATATATATATATATATATATATATATATATATATATATATATATATATATATATATATTTTTACCTCTTAATTCAGGTTTTTGAAAGTATGGTAAATGCTGTTAAATTGTGGGCTATAATTTTTTTTAGCGAGTTATACAGAAAAAATGAAAAAAAAAATAAACAAAATGAAAAAAAGCAATTAATGTTTAGATTTTGCTGCTGGTTTCAAGGGCAAAACAAAATGACTGAATTTGTTGTTTCTAGTTTTTTTTCTTTTTTTTTGTTTTCACTTAATTCAAGAATATTTTAATTGTTGCACGCACCGAGACAGACTGGTCGTCTCTTGATAGAAATAAAAGAAAAAGAAAAAAAAAACATATATGTATAACCAAAGTGTGGCGGTTGATATTATGTGGATGTTTGATTTCTCTGTCATTCCGCTAGGGGGCGTTGGCGTAATTGGCAGGCGGGAAATGACATGACACTTTTTATTTACTTTAACATACTAAAGCAAAATCAATTTGAAAAATGGGGAAAACCAAGAAAAAAAAAGTTTAGTTCGAGAAAGTTTTTTTTAATCTTTAACCTACAATGGTACTTGCATATTTTTCTTTGAGTCAAGGAATTTTTACAAAATAATTTCTAAGCACGAGAATCAGATAGTCAAATAAAGATGTAAACTTTCTTTTTCTATTTTAAATAATTTTTACTTAAAGGGAAACATGTTTTAAGAATTTAGATTTTTTTTATTTTCATTTCTAGTCGTCAAATAAACATTCGCATGTTTCGTCATTCTCTGAATGCTTTTAATCTATATATAAAATATGCCGATCTCTTTATGTATGTATTTAAATGTCTTTCATGAAAAAAATGTATTTTAACGCATTTAGGTGTTTATCGATTCTGCCTCTATTTCAACGAAATTCTTTAAAGCCTGAAGTGTTTCGGGTTTTGCGTTGTAAACTGCATTCTTAATATGACTTCAAACATTATCTAGTGATGTGATATCAGGAGACCTTGTAGCCAAAATCAATGTTACCGCACTACGAAGCCGTCGATTTTCGTTATTCTTTACCCTAAATCACACTGGTCGCATGTGAGTAATATGCAGTTATACTGTTCCATTGAAATATTTTTGATTGTGGTGTCTTTCAGGAGAGTTGCGATAAAAAACGATGGTCTAACGCAGAATTACCAACCTTTTTTCAACCAGCGCCCCCCTTCAGCATAAATGTTTTGTCAAAGCCCCTTCCCCCTGGCAAATTAAATTTCGAAAATTCTACTGAATTCATCTTTCATAGCAAGATAGCACTTCCGTATTAGTGCAAAAATAATGTTAATACAGTTTACATTTCTATTAGAAATGCCTATGATTAAAATCCTAAAAAATACTTTTATTTGATAGCTTATCTCAATGTTTTCAATGCGATAGTTGACTTTGGTGCTTACTAGCAAAGGCTCTTAATCTAGGTTCATTTGATTGCTTATCTCAATGTTTTCAATGCGATGGTTGACTTTGGTACTTACTGGCTAATGCTCATGATCTAAAATCAGGAAGTCTACTTGTTGACAAATCAACCGTGTTGAGATTCGAAACCGGGTCTCAGGTTTATATATTATATAGAAATTAATAGACTTTTAATTCATATATATATATATATATATATATATATATATATATATATATATATATATATATATATATATATATATATATATATATATATATATCAGACTTGAAAAAAATACGCACCAAGCATCGGACTTAGTAGTTCGTTTCGGGTCGTTGTGGTTTATGCATCGGGCGATCGTATCTTGGTTGATCTGATTGGTGACTTTGGGCTCGTCGGTAGATACCGGATCGAACATCCGAGGGAGCAGTTGTGGACGTGGAATCGTAGTTGTCCGTCTCTCCAGGTAGCCATCTACCTGGACAGAATATTAGTGAGAAGGGTCGATCTAGATTTACTAGATTGACCCACGTTCCACGGTTTGAACTATTCGCATCATAGACGCTTTAGGTACTGAATAGAGATATAGATTTTTATGTAAAATTATAACTATCTAATATTTGATATATATGATTGATATTCATCACTGAACTAAGTGCATTGAAAAGGAAGGAGATTATGTTGAAAATTTAATGTGTAACGTAAATGTTTTATCCTCATAGTAAACTTAATGATCTATCTATCTGTCTATCTATCTATCGCAGTGAATTCACATCTATCTATCTATCTATCTATCTATCTATCTATCTATCTATCTATCTATCTATTTGCTTGTTTCTATTTATATTTGTTTCAGTCTCCAATGATTTGTCTGTCTTGAGGTTTCCGTACTTGTTCATATCTATCTATCTATCTATCTATCTATCTATCTATCTATCTATCTATTCTATTCCTTTCTTCCTTCCTTCCATTACCTATCTGTCTGTCAGTTTATGTCTGTTCATATCTATCTATCTCATTATTTTTATATCTATTTCCACCGATTTCAGTATTTGTATATAGACAGTGTCTGCATTCTCCCAGTGACTAAAGAAAACATGTTTTTCTATTTCGATTTAAAGCACAATTACCACGCACGCACACAAAGCATCTAATTAATATTATTGTCATGTAACATAAATAAAATCATATATTTACTTTTCAAAAGTAAAAGTATATAGATATTCTTGTTAATTTTAAGTATTCACAAAATCATTACAGGACATCCTGCCATGTTTCTCAGAGAGCATTTATTTATGGCGACAGCACTGTATCGTCATCGTGCACAATCTATCAGTATTCACACACACACACATAAAAACACAAAAGCAAACACACACATATGATCAATATCAAAATATCAAAAATCAGTAGGCTAACATCGAACGCATATTTGAAATACTGACACGCCATGTTACTTCCACAGAGCCGATTCACCCTCATCTCCTCCCTATTCAAGTTTTAAGGAGGAAGTTACACGCAACTTTTTCCCAAGAACGGATACTTTGTAGAATAAGCTCCTGTGTGGATACTTCCTTAAAGATTATAATTACAACCTCTTTAGGTTAAGGGCCACTCATTATCTATGTTCTCTCCTCATAATTTTCGTTTACTACCGTCTCTCCTTTCATTCATACTACACCGCATTCATCAGAGCCATTTCAACAATAACGGTCTACCTTGAATGGTCTGTAGATTTAAGAGAGAGTTCCTGAGCCACTGGGAGAGTATATATATATATATATATATATATATATATATATATATATATATATAGGCAAATGTTATTTAAGACGACAAATGAGTCCCAGTTCATTTCGTTGATAACAGAAATACTTTCTGTTGGTCGTAGGTTCTTTGCTGCGGGAGAAGCAGAAGGAGGTGTTAACAGACACGACGGCATGATCAGAGTTGCCAAGAGGTCAGAGCTGTGTGGCACGACAAGACTCTGGGACGAAGAGAAAGCAGAGGTCGAAAAGGGAAGCCTTACCCACCCGTAGGAAAGTCAATCACTTGTGTGATAGATTCAGTAATTGAAAGTTTAAAGGTTTTGCATGCCAGGAAGGTCAGTTATGGAGTGCTTAAGCCATTTAGTATGGGGGGCTTTAAAGTCAGCGAACACCAATATGTGTGCAGACGGATGTAGTGAAATGGCCTTTTCTATATTATCGAAAATGCCTACGAGTACACCACTGCATTTGGGAGAATGGAGGGCGATAGAGAAAGAAGAGATAGCTTATAGAATTAAGGAGAGATAGACATAGACACATGTATGAATGGTCTATAGATTCAAGAGATAGTTCCCTAGCCAATGGGAGAGTATATATATAAATGTGAACATAGAAGTCAACAATTAGAGCCTCTAAGTGTTGACGTCAATGATCACTTTTATATTTACACATGCTCTGTCTCTAATATTGAGCACTTTATCCCATAAATATAGCATATCTTCAGACTATATTTCTTCAAGATAGTTGGACTTTAACTTTAAGATACGTGACGCCGTTATAAAAGACCAGGACTTATTTACCCCATTTAAGGTTGACTTAAACACAACGTTTATACTATTAAGAAATAGTATCGCGTTAAATAGTCAACTGATTAAACTCTCTCTCTCTCTCTCTATATATATATATATATATATATATATATATGTGTGTGTGTGTGTGTGTGTGTGTGTGTGTGCGTTGTGCAAATATATAGAAAAATAGGAAAACACGTTAGGCAAATAATCCGAAGTTATTTATTATTTATGTTTTTATTTAAAAAAACAAAACAAAATAAACCAAAAAACAAAAAAATTGTTCAATACAAAACTAGAGCCTAAATTATAATTGTAATAATTATAATTGGAATCTTTCCCGCCAAATTTTTTTTCGGAATCTACCAATAAAGAAATTTCGCTTGAGGATGAAACAGAGCTTTTGGCTTTTGTTTTTGAAACGTGAGAAATCTTATGTAGAGAAAGAATCATATTTTTAATTAAATAATTATACAGGGTGTCCATAAAGTTCGTGTGCACTTTAAAAAATCTACTTCATTTGTATTTGCGATAGAAATAATTTGTAAAAAGGATTAGAAAGAAGAAAATCTATATTTTTTTAAGATTTTATTGAATTTTATTTAAGTTTCTACATGTCCTCTATCATAAGCAATACAAAGGGTAATACGATTTCGCAGTTCACGGAAAACTGATTTACAGTAATGCCTGAAATCACATTAGTTATTTTAGCTATCCATAAAACTAGGTGTATTAAACTTTATAAAATGTTTTACAAATTATTTCTACCGCAAATACAAATAAAGTTATAAATTTTTAAAGTTTATGGACACCTATATATATATATATATATATATATATATATATATATATATATATATATATATATATATGTGTGTGTGTGTGTGTGTGTGTGTGTGTGTTTATTTTAACCGAAGTATTTTCGACCTTTTCTAAGAACATCTTCAGGGCTAAATTACAATGACAAGCATGTTATTATAACAGCGATAAGATACTCATTCAGTTGATATTACGATTCTTAAAAAGAGACGTAAATGCGCTCTTATAGTTATTTTAGAACTTTTAAATTTATCCATTGTAGTTATGGAATGTTTTAAGAAAACAAGCGTTTCAATATAAGGGAGCTGACTGGAAATTGGTAGAAATGTAAAATGCCATTAGTATATAAATATGCATTTTGATATAACAAAGCGTGTGTGTTTTACAAAAATCACTGTGTCAATGGAATTCAGAGTTGATCACAGTTACAATAGCATTTTTGTCTTTGCAGTTAAACCTTGAACATGACCTTACAAAAGGTCGAAAGTACTTGGGTTAAAAAAACAAAAACTACAGCGTCTTCCTTGTTGAATTTCATCTTAACTCAAGGTGGTCAATGTTCTCATGACTTGTTCCATCCCACAATCTCTGTCAGACATTGCTGTAGGCATGTCCTCCAGAGTCATCTACAAGTTGGTTAATATTCTGACTCATTCCTTCCAACCATCTGTCAGACATCGCTGTCGGCATGTCCTCCAGATGGCATACAGAGTGATCTATAAGTTGGTTAATGTTCTCCTGACTCGTTTCCTCCAACCATCTCTGTCAGACATCGCTGTCGGCTGGTCCTCCAGATGGAATCTAAAGTCATCTAGAAATTTATCAATGTTCTCGTTACTCGTACTTTCGAACCCTCTCTGTCAGACAACGCTGTCGGCATGTCCTCCAGATATCATACAGAGTGGTCTACAAGTTGTTTAATGTTCACTTGACCCGTGCCTTCCAACCTGTCAGACGTAGCTGTCTGCATGGACTCCAGATGGCATCCAAAGTCATCTACAAGGTGGCCAATGTTCTCCTGACTTAATCCATCCCACAATCTCTGTCAGACATCGCTGTCGGCTGGTCCTCCAGATGGCATCCAGAGTCATCTACAAGTTGGTTAATGTTCTCCTGACGAGTTTCTTCCAACCATCTCTGTCAGTCATCGCCCATGGCAGGTCCAGCAGATGACATCGAGGCGGATCTACAACTGGGTTAATGTTCTCATGGCTCGTTCCTCCCAACCATTTCTGTTAGACATTGCTGTTGGCGGTTACTCCAGATTGCATCCAAAGACATCTAAAAATTGGTCAATGTCCTCTTAACTCGTTCTTTATATCTATCTCTGTCAGGCGTCGCTGTCGGCAGGTCCACCAGATGGCATCCAGAGTCATCTACAAATTGATCAATGTGCTCGTGACTCGTTTTTTCGAACCATCTCTGTCTAACATCTCTGTCGACAGGTCCACCAGATGGCATCCAGAGTCATCTACAAGTTGATTAATGTTCTCTTGACTTGTTCTTTCCAAACATTTCTGAGAGACATTGCTGTCTGCAGTTTCTCGAGATTGCATCCAAAGTCATCTACAAATTAGTCAATGTTCTCTTGACTCGTACTTTACAACCATCTGTCAGAAATCGCTTTAGGCAGGTCCACCAGATGGCATCCACAGTCATCTACAAGTAGGTTAATATTCTTCTGATTCGTTTCTTCCAACCATCTCTGTCAGACATCGCTGTAGGCAGGTCCACGAGGTTGCAGCAAGAGTCATCTAGATGTTGGTTAATGTTCTCTTGACTCGTTACTTCCAACCATATCTGTCAGACATCGCTGTCGGCATGTCATCCAGATAGCATCCAGAGTTATCTACAAGTTGGTTAATATTCTCCAGATTCGTTGCTTCCAACCATCTCTGTCAGACATCGTTGATGGCTGGTCCCCCAGATGGAATCCAAAGACATCTACAGATTGATCAACGTTCTTTCGGACCATCCCTTTCAGAGATCGCTATCAGCATGTCCTACAGAAGGTATCGAGAGTCACCTACAAGTTGGTTAATGTTCTCCTGACTCGTCACTTCCAACAATCTCTGTCAGATATCGCTATCATCATGTTCTCCAGATGGCATCCAGACGGATCTACAAGTTGGTTAATGTTCTCTTGACTCGATCCTTTCAACCATCTCTGTTAGATATAGCTCTGCAGTTACTCCAGATGGCACCCAAAGACATCTAAAAGTTGGTCAATGTTCTCGGACTCGTTCTTTAAACTACCTCTGTCAGACATGGCTGTCAGCAGGTTCAACAGATGGCATCCAAAGTCATATACAAAATTGATCAATGTCCTCGTGACTTGTTTCTTCCAACCATCTCTGTCAGACATCGCGGTCGGCTGGTCCTCCAAATGGCATCCAGAGTCATCTACAAGTCGCTTTAAACTTTCTCTTGACTCGTTACTTCCAACCATCATTTTAATTTAGGTCAGCGATTCGGTAGCGAATTATGCATCGAATAATAATTCATATTTATCCGTATCTCACTCACTTAAACCGTTATTTAACTCCTCTCCTTAAAACTTCTCTTTTGACACCCAGCTTCACCTTTAGGCCTTCCTGTTCTTCTTTCTTCTGTCACACCCTCTCTCTAGAGCTTTCATACATTTCACTTCCACACTTGTTTCCCACTCCCACACATACACTCTCACTAAAATGTTATTTTTTATACCCGGGGTTATATTTTCCGATTTCTTTTTGAATGTGTAATAAATTATACCCATGGAATATTAGTGTTTGAGTCTTTTTATTATATATATATATATATATATATATATATATATATATATATATATATATATATATATATAGGTACTAGCTAAAAGTATAGAGACTTTGACCATAAAAATTATTTAACCTTTAGCTGCATCTGTCGTTTTCAAAGTAGTTCCCTTGGGCAGAATTACGACGATTTAATGAGCACTTCTCATAAAGGTTAGTGACTACAAATCTATAGTATATGCTTTTCACCTGCGCTATTCAAATTAGCTTGACTTTTTACACATCTTGGCTTTGAAGTTTTAGGCTTATTTTCTGAATTTGCCATTAAGCTTTGTGTTTAGTTCCTTACGCAAATCGACGCATAAACACTATTTTATGTGAGATTGATTTGTAGACGTTGATAAGAAGCATAATGGTGACTTGCTTTAGAAGAACACAAGAGAATAATGGGATTAAAAGAAACGTTCTGGACTAATTTTTGGTGATTTTAAATCAATCGACTCACTGGCTGGGCTTTTCTCGTAATTATCAAATAATAGGAAAAATGTCAGTAAAAAGAAAAGAAAATTAAAGCGAAATTTCTATTTAACACGAATGTCTAGACCAGATGTACAGTCTTAGTTTAATGAATCTAAAGAATTGTTTTCATAGGTAGAAATTCTTTCATCTATTTTCTAAGAAAAAAATAAAGGAAAAGTAAAAAAAAAAAAAACTTTATCCAACTTCATATTTTGAAAAAATTTAAAAGTTATATTATTCATAACTTTGGAAATGATCTAAAACCATTCACAAATTTAGTCAAAATATATGTACATACACACACGCGTGCACACACACACACACACTTCTTCCATGAACCCCAGATTGCAGCTATCTTCATTATTATGTGTGGTGCGAGAGACCAACAAAACTGCTTGTTATACCAAAGATGAACTGAAGGCAAGGATTATAGCGGCATTCTTCAACTTAAACAAGGAGACTGCGTAGAAGATTTACAGGCGATTCCGAAATAGTCTGAAGGCTGTGGTTGAAGCCAGTGGCGAAATTAATGAATAAATTTACACTTTAGTATTTCAAGATATTTTTCTGTAATTCGGTAAATATATTATGGCGTAATTTAGACGATAATTTATCCATCGCACCCTGTATATCTGTCAAAATGAGATGACAGGGTTATTTTCATTTTCGAGTCATTTAGACGACAATTTATCCATTGCATGCTGTATATGGTAAAATCTTACTTATTATAAAACGCAGGTTGTGTGTGTGTGTGTGTGTGGGGGGTCTGTAACGTTTATATGTTGGATCGAATTTCCTACATTTTTTAGCCGATTTCAACAAAACTTCACAGGACTACATAAAATTACCTTGTGGTGGTTCTAACGGGACCGAAAATGGGAAAAAGACAGTTGTTTTTTTAATAAAATCAATTTGAAAACGCGATTAAGACACATCGTGAGAATGGAAGGGGGACAACTCACCCACGAAAATGTAAACAAATGAGCATAGCATGATGAAAAAGACGCTGAACTTGACGAAAACAAAATTTTATCGTATAATGTTCATATTATTATTAAAGAGGAAAGATCAAAGTATTTTTGGGGTATTTTTTACATTTTTAATCGTTCCTAGCACGTCTGAAATTTTCGTTAAAAATTTTTGGTCAAAAAAGGACAGATAATCATTTTCAATCATTTTTTCGATTTGATAAAAATGATTAAAATCTTACTTTGATATTCTTTTAAAATCAATTATCATTTTTTCAAAACTGATTTTAATAAAACAGAAATTATACTGTTTATTTAAAATATTTTGAACCAAGCTTAACTTAGCTTCTGCGCCGAAAAAAAATGTAATTTGAAAATAAAACAAAGCAGGTCATAACCTTTCGCGTCGCTTGACGATTGACGAAAGGCACATTCATGACGTTTAGATAACTTACGGGAGGAGAATTCTTTCTACGGATGGAAGGAAGTGAAATTATTTAAGTGAACAAATTATTTACCTTGTTACTTTTAAGGAAAACTTTCAGCGCTCTAATTTTTTATTTTTTTGTACTTAGCTTTCATTTTTACGTTTACGATGCTTTATGGAAAATATAAAGAAATTAAAAAATAAGACTGTTAATAGTGAGATTAAATTTCATAAGAAAAAGGTGTTGCAGGCCCGGTAGGGTGCAGTGCTGGTTTATTACAAAGTGGCCTTGTGCCAGACACCACACTTAACTACAGAGTCCACAAGCAATGTATAAAAAAAAATAAAAATGCGTGAATGAACAGTGAGAGGAAAGGGGTCAATCAACAAGTGCATAAATTAATAAACATCAAAGAGATAACCGGAATAAAATGACAAAGACGTCTGTTTGTAAAACATGTGTAACTTTTATTAGATGGAAACAAGTAGATTATCTCGTGGTACGAGATCAAGGAAAAGTTCCGCGCCTAAACAGAAGTGCAAGATGAACAAGGCGGGAAAAGGGTTTTATAAGGTTCTGGAAAAAGGAACTCGTTAAACACGAGGTGTATGTGCGCACAGATAGAATGGAGTACTCACTGTGAATTTTTTTGGCGTTGAGAGTGTATGTGATTTTGTGTTTTTTCTTTTTTATGTTCAGGTTCAAAGTAGAGTCTCAGAGTTCGGTCAGGTCTTGAATTAACTGTTGAAAATTTTAACGGAATGCTGTGGACGTCTAGCCAAAAGGACGAAGAGTTATTTGCGGTTGGTTGCATCGTCTATGAGAAGTTAATTATGGCGAGTCCAGAAAGGACGAAGAATGTCTGTTCGTCAGTAAGATATCCCTGTCTGTATTTAAGATTGACTGACGTAGTGACGAGGGATAAAAATAAGCCACTTGTTGAATACGAAGTTTTTGCTCACGACTGTGTCGTGTCTCGAACGTCTTCTGGTCGAAGACGGAGAAGGTCTGACCTATGGGCAGCTTCAAGACGAGAAGAAGTCTTGGTAAAGTGTGATGTCGACATTGTTGAGATAAGATATTCCGGCCCGCATATGAGTTAAGGGCACGGAATAAATGAGTTGCCCGTCTACTCAGGTTGAGGACCGGGAAACAACTGGTTTGCAAACGCTGGCCGTTTGAGACGCCGCGAAACGCGCGGGAAAAGATTCAAAATCTAATTTGCATAAACATCAGGAGCAGCTGGTCGTTTGCAATCAGCAAGAGAAAATGGCTTACTGCTATGTCTGACTGAAAGAGAAAGGAAGGGGGGAAAACGCGTGCACACACGCGCGAGTGTGAAAGGAAGGGAGGAGAAACTCACGTGTGTTTAAAATAAGATGAAATTAATGTGTTAATTCCATAAAGGTATCTAATTAATTTAGGTAGCTTTCTTATGAAATTTTATCAGAAGTGTACATAAAATACTATAATTTTATGTACATTTATTACATTTTACTGTGTTATTTGTATTTCCATTCATTTTATTAATTTTGATATTTCATTTATGGAAAAATGTCATAACTGAGATTAATATAAAAATAAGATCATATAAATTGAAGTTTAGCAGTAGTTAAATTTCATAAGATGATACTGTTAGTTACTTGTAGGTACTCTTCTCAGTTGAAATTGAAAACTCAAATTAACTTCTCCATACGTGTTTCGCAAAAGTAAAGGGCTTAACAGCGGAGAACAATGCTGAACTGAAATAATGCAACTAAATTGTATTCTGGTTGGTCTTCCGTACTTGATAATTACTGTCCGACTATAAACACAAAAATTACATTTCTTAATTACCATGGCAAATCTGATTGGTCTAAATTATACAATTTTCAAAGCGCTAGACAATGACAATCTCACACGGACATTTTGAAAGGTTGATGTTGCTTTTAACTAATGTTAAAATATTTTTTAAAATTCAATTTAAACATTTTTAAAATTTTTTTAAAATTAAAGAAAAAGAAATAATTGTATTAAAATTCAATTTTCATTAAAAAATTTTTTTTCAGAAAATATTGTCCATATTCATAAAAACAAATTAAAACAAATAAAAGCATTTGAAACTAAATAATATATTTGTTTTATTGAGTTTTGTATGTTACAATTCACAGCTGATTTTTCAGGTACGTTGGCCAAAAACAAAAAAACAAAAAAAAAAAAAACATGATTTGCATTCTTCAAAGCCTTGTGCTTTTAACTATTGTAATCACTAAAACCGATGGTCTCGAATTTCTAGAGTTTTTCATAAAATTAGTTATGGGGTGTTAATAAAAATAAAAAAAATATTTCTGCCATGACTTTAATTAAAAAAAAAACATATTTATAATAATTTCGATCATCTGTGAATAGTTTCTGAAAGTTTCATTAACATCTGAAAATTATTTTATTTTTTGCAAGATTTTCCAAATTAATGTGTAAATAAATAAAAAAAACGCGCTAAACATTATCTATGTTATTTACTACCTCTTGTTGCGACAAAAGAGAAACAAGGTTTTTTAAATCAAAATTTAGAATATTCTAAAAAGATGGAAAAATTTTAAAAAAATAACCAAAAAAAAAATTTAGTCTATCCTCTTCATAAAAACATAAGCATTTTGACGATAAAAATTTTGTTTTCATAAACTTTGGCGTCTTTTTCATCAGACTATGCTCTATGTTTTAGCGATTCCGTGGAGGACTTAGGTTAAAAACCCAGGTTGTTTATGTGTGTGTGTGTGTGTGTGTGTGTGTGTGTTCCTTTATATATGGGATCGGATTTCTTAGATTTTTCAGCTGATAAAACAAACATCCAATTTTTTTTCGGCAGGTAGTATTTCTTATTGTCTTGCACACTTTTTTCTTTATTTACATTAAGAATGCTTTAAAAATTCCATTTACAAGACAATTGTTTATAATAAAATTCTATTCACCAATCAATAGACTCATAACGATTGTAAACAATGTTTTTGTTTGAATTTGGGTTTGACCAATTCGTAAAAAAACAAAAAAAACAAAAACTAATTAAGACATGCGTGTCCGTCAACCTTAAACAATAATCTTTGTCAATTTTATATTTCAGTCTTTATGATGGTCGATACTTGATCTATCTCTTACTGTTACATCCCCGGGCAACGCCGGGCTCTACTGCTAGTGTATGATAAAATTGAAAAAGATATCGTTAATTCGTTTCGTCCTTTAGGATTCATTGGACTAAATTTATGATTACACAAGCGCACAACCGAGGGATGGTGGGAATTTTATATATATATATATATATATATATATATATATATATATATATATATATATATATATATATATGTGTGTGTGTGTGTGTGTGTGTGTGTGTGTATTTACATTATTCGGAGTATTATCCTCATCTTTGTCGCCATATTTGTTACAACGTTTCGGCCGTTGTACGCTCCGACCTACTTCACGTGGTTGGAATATTGAACTGAACCCTTTATTTCGCTGACTGAGGTAGACTGTTCTAGTTCCACGTGCCATGTCTAATCAGTTATCTCCTGTTAATTCCCCTCTCCACCACCATAACCAGGTATTGAACTCACACCCTTCAGTCCGAATAATGTAAATAGTGTACATAATGCCTTATCTCAGAAATAGAGACAGTCAATAGGCTGTTTCATGCTAGACGCAATCGCCACGCCTCAAGCGTGTTTTTTTTTCTCGGATATTTATATATACGGGTTAGTGGTGCATTGTGGGTAGTCTATTTTGGCGGTTATTTTGCCGGAAGTCATTTATTTGTTTATTTATTTAGGTTAATTTATTTATATTTATTTAGGTTAATTTATTTATTTAGGTTAATTTATTTATATTTATTTTATTTATTTTAGGTTAATTTGTTTATATTTATTTTTATTTTTTATACTTATTTTATTTTATTTCTTATCTGATATATTTATTTATTTATTTTTATTTTAATCGGTGTTTTATTAACGTAGTAAAAAATTGTTTATATCGCTTATTTAATGGTTTTGTTTTGGTTTGGGAAGATAAAGCTATTTTTTCAATTTTGGGTTGGTTGTTGTAACTTATTCTAACTATTATTTTGGCGGAAACAAGTTTAAATTTGTTTATTACTTCATTTATTTATTTGTATTGATTATCTTTACTTGTTTTTTCTAACCGTTAATTTATCGGGATCGGTTTGTTAGCTTGTTTATTTATTTATTTGGATTAATTTAGATTAATTTATTTTACTTGTTTTTTATTATTTATTTATTATACTGTATATTTTTATTTACTCTTTTCGGTTTTCGATTTTTAAGTAGCGTCGTATTTTTTTTTCGTTATATAACAGTTATAGCTATGTTTTTCATCTTAGTTTTGGTTTGATTTTTATAGTCTAACTAATATTTTGTAGTCTAAATAATATAGACTAATTAATATTTTGGTCATATTGGCCATATTGACCTGTAGCCTTGAAGTGTTGACTTCAATGTTCACTTTTATATTTACACACACTCTATCACTGATATTGAGCACTTTATCCCACAAATATAGCACACCTTAAGACTATATTTCTTAAGATATAAGTTCAAATTCTTTTCGATTCTGTTTCGTTCACTAGCCCTTATGTCTGTGGAAAAGGCATGGATCCATTGTCTTAAATAGCAGATCATTCTGCCCCGTACTCTGTCTTGTGTGGCAGGCTGTCTAGGAGTAGAAAAAACTGTTGGTAGACTTCGAGGCACTTATCAATTATATCACTTAAGTAAATCATATGTATGGGTTTAGTTTGCGGTTCTGTGCAAAACAGCAACCTTCTTGTATTTATAGGATACGAGTACTCAATATTGAAGATAAATTGTTTAAAGATATAGACAGTGTAGACACATGAATGAAAACTGTATAGTGACTGCCAGTTTCACACTTCAGTGTAATATCGAGACCAGTGAAAATTGAAATACTGAAGCGTAAAACTGTCACCATACACTATTAATTCTCATGTCCGTACTATCTATCTATCTATCTATCTATCTATCTATCTATCTATCTATCTATCTATCCGTTTTACGAGTTTGTGACTGGAAGGGACAATTCCGAGGAGGATATAAATCCAGAGAGAGCTCAATGTAGACTACAGAGCATTATAATGAGAATAAGAAGGCGGAAACTTTAATTATCGATTTTGTTTATAATTTTCTATTTCGTGAACACTGAGATGTTCAGGTCCGCCTTTTGCGGAGATGTTTTCATTCTGATGAGTTGAACATAATATTGGTGATTCTTCTTTGAATTCATCCTATATATATATATATATATATATATATATATATATATATAGAGAGAGAGAGAGAGATAGATAGATAGATAGATACAAATATTTAAGTAAATGCTTTGTTTATAATAAACAGTATTAATGACATTTACCGGCCTGAATGTCCGAGAAATAATATAAAAAAAAATCGTATAAACATAAAAAATGTCTTAAAATAATTGTCGGACGTTGTGCCTTTCATAATGTGTGACGTCATTTTTTACATTTGTATACGCATCGAGCAGATATGAATGTACAAAAGAAAATCATGGAGTATAGTTGTTTAAAAACCGAAACTTGCTAACCGAAACGCTCCTCTGTGGCTAAATCGGTAAAGCACGCCAGGCTATATGACGTTTCCGTATAGGATACAGGTTCGATTCCTGTCGGAGGACGCTTATTTTCTAAGAGTATTTCCCTGACATTCAGGCCGGTAAATGTCATTAATACTGTTTATTATAAACAGAGCATTTACTTAAATATTTGTATCTATAAAAAGAACGTACAAATATATATATATGTATATAATTATACGTATTATTATTATAGTTTGTGACCGGAAGGGATAATTCCGAAGAGGATATAAATCCTGTTAAGGTGTCCACTCCTTTTTGATACAAGTGGAATCGACCAATGTGTACTTGTACTGCTGCCGGTGAATACCCGGGAGTCGGGAGTGATACAGTGATACAATGAGAGAGTGAGTGTGTGAGGTAACCACTTGTAGAAGTCACAGTTGCGAGCACGTAGCCTCAGAAGGAAGTCATACTTCGATACTGAATTTCCCACACTGTATATATATATTGTTATTGCTACTAACCTCATTTCTGGATCTACTAACCGTATTACCAATTGCATTATTACGTCAATACATTTATTTGCTATATTTCATTCCTGAGTTTGTCCTTCATTTTGAGACCGGATTTCATCCCGGAATCCACAACAAATTGGCGAAGAGCGATTCGAACTCACACGGGAAGAACCAAAACCAAAATCTTTCCCTCGTCGTCCACAACAAATTGGCGACGAGCGATTCCAACTCACACGAGAAGAAGAAATAGAAAAATCCTCCCGTCGTCCACAACAAATTGACGACAATGAGTTACTAGGATTTAAAATACGTAAAACTGACTTATCATGGAAGATTTTTAAAATATTCTGGTAGAACTGGTAAAATACCAAAATGATCAACAATTACAACTACAAGAAAGAATGGATGAAAATGGCAAAAACAATTACTACAAACGCAGAAGGAAAATCAAGAAAGACAAATAGAGCTCCAGGAACTAATATTGAAGGTAGCGAGTAACAAGCAATTAGATATTGAAAAAGAGGCAACTTTTTCGCAAGACGGAGTGTGGAATACCATAGAGATTTTCAAATATTCTCTTGATGAGGATAAAACGTTTCGGAGATTACTTCAGAAGACATGAAGACATCTTTAACATCGACTGTCAAAATTGGACAGAAGCAAAAAAGCTACGTCTATCGCTTAGAAAATTAGGAACTGAAGAATATACAAAGTTCGTGGATTATATCTTGCCAAAAAAGACGAACGAATTAACATTTGACGAAGCAGTGACATGTCTTAAAGAACTCTTCAGTCAAAAAACATCACTCTTCCAGAGTAAAGGGCGATAATGAGGATTATTCCACGTTTGTCGCAATCATAAGTAAACATTGCGACGACTTCAAATTAGTGGAATTAAACCCCAGACAATTTCAAGTGTCTCATCTTTGTTCAAGGATTAGTTTCAACAAAAGATATCGAAATGCGCAAAAGAATGCTTTCAAAATTACAAAATGAACCTGGACTAACACTACAACAATTATCGGAAGATTGCCAGAGATGCCTAAGTATAAAGAAAGACATTGAGGAGTCAGCTTTATCTCATATATGTAAGTTAAACAAAAGTCTACGTTTTTCACCCTCCCCGGAAAGGAAACAAAAATTCTATAATAATGAAAAAAGATTCTCACCCTCCCCGTAAAGAAACAAAAATTACAACATACAGGGCAAGTACAAAAGGGCATATTATGACGACAATCGAAGTAAATATAAGCCCCCCCCCCATCAGCATGTTATCGATGTGGAGGACTACATTGGAACAAGGATTGCCGTTTTAAATATAAAAACTGTCTTGAGTGTGGAAAAATGGGCCACAAGGCATCCCAATGTAGGAACAGAAAAGATACTAGTAGGATAAGAGCTACTAGGATGTATAACGAAGACAACACCAACATAAGGAAATATGTCGAACTTGAAATTTTAAATAAAAAGATAAAATTGCAACTGGATTCGGGTTCCGACCTCACGGTAATCAACCTACAGACATAAAGAAAAATTAACAAATCAACCATGTTACACACTCAAAAAATTGCCAAGTCGGTTACAGGCAAGCAAATAAAATTCGAAGGAGAAATAATCGTGAATGTTAAATTTCACGGAAAAACAAAAACTTAAGATATACGTCATGAAAGATATTGAAAATCTAGTAGGTATCGACTGGATGAAAAAGTTCAACGTTTGGGATCTACGTATCAGCTCTTTTTGCAAAAAGTTAGAGGTCGAACCATCAGATGCTATAAAGTTAAAGGAAGAATTATATAACCAATTTCCTGGGGTATTTTCGAGTGGGTTTGGACGATGCAACAAACTTAAGGCCAGAATGCAAAAAGAAGCGAAACGTGCCATTTGCTACCATAGATGAAAACAGTAAAGAGTTATACAAGGCAGTAAAGGAACTACCTGTGACTTTGCGAGAGATAAGAAGAGAAGGAAAAGGATGAATTTATGCAGAGGACGAAGGTAAAAATACAGTCTGTGTATGACAAATTATTACCAAACAAGAACAAAAACCAGTATAAACCTATTGTACCCAAGAGATCATTTAAAACAGGAAGAGAAAATTTACCGAACCTCTGGTTATCGACCATAAGAGAAAAAAATACAAATCCTCCCAAAAGAGATCTAAGGAGGGGGGTGTTAAGGTGTGCACCCCTTTTTGATACAAGAGGAATCGACCAGTGGGTACTTGTATTGCTGCCGGTGAACACGCGGGAGTCGGGAGTAATACAGTGAGAGAGTGAGTGTGTGAGGTAACCGCTTTGTAGGAGTCACAGTTGCGAGCACGTAGACTCAGAAGGAAGACATACTTCGATACTGAATTTCCCACACAGTATATATATATATATATTATTATTGCTACTAACCGCATTTCTGGATCTACTAACCGTATTACCAATTACGTCAATACATTTATTTGCTATATTTCATTCCTGTGTTTGTCATTCATTTTGAGACCGAATTCCATCCCGGAATCCACAACAAATCCAGAGGGAGCTCAATGTAGACTACAGAACATTATAAATACAAGACGGAGACTGTAATTACCGATTTCATTTATATTTTTTCCCGAGATAAAAATGATAAAGGAAATGGATAATTAACGTCTCCGTCTTCTTACTGTGTGTGTGTGTGTGTGTGTGCGTGTGTGTGGTAGAGAGAGAGAGAGAGAGAGAGAGAGACAGACAGACAGACAGACAGAGAAGCATTGCTCTGTAGGAGGATAGACATTACATTGCATTTCGGTACCCTTTTCTTTGATTGTAACGAAATTTTTCCATGTCTCATTATCTTGCTTAGTTTGTGGAAGGCATCCTTCATTATTGTTATGTGCCTTTAGATTTATCTCTTATCTTTACAATCCTCTCCCCGTTGAATTTTTACACTAACTCTAAAATACATTAGGCATGTCTGAAATCTTAAGATGGCATAAAAATCTAATGAGATTGTCTAAAATCTAATGGATTATTTAATTCCTTGTCTTCGTTTTTGTTTTATTTTTGAAAAATAATAGAGAACATTTGAATTGACACAATAATAAAGCTATTGAAAAAAATAAAGAAAGAATAATTATATTCAACAACTGTTCGTTCAGACAGTGCATCTATCTAATGCTTTTTTTTCTTCTTTATTAACGTCGAGTCAAGCTAACGGTTCAGTTTCTGGGTAGCACTTTAGCATTCAAGTGCAAATCTCTTGAACGGATCATTGATGTCAACCACCGTTTATTACTGCGATATCTAATTAAGTTAGCCGTTTGGCGCAAACAACAATCCGGTTGCATGAAAAGTGTTGAAAATCGAAGGATTCAAAAAAGAAGAGAGAAGATCAAAGAAAAGAAAACAGAGTAGAGGGGGGGGAGAATAATAAAGGGGAGGAAGAAAAGAAAGAGCGACAAATGACAGGAAAAAAAAGAAAGAGAAGGGAAGAAGAAGATAGCAGCAGCACCAGCAGAAGAAGAAGAAGAAGAAGAAGAAGAAAGAGAAGAACAAGACGAAGAGGAGGAAGATGAAGCAGAAGAAGAAGAAGAAGAAGAAGAAGAAGAAGGAAAAATGAAGGAGATTAATAATAATAATAAATGAAGGACAAGAACAAGAAGAAATGGACAGGAATAATAATAATAATAATGATAATAATAATAATAATGAGAAGAAGAAGAAGAAGAAGGAGAAAGGGGAGGAGAAGAAGGATAAGTAGTAGTAGTAGTAGTAGTAGTAGAAGAAGAAGAAGAAGAAGAAGAAGAAGAAGAAGAAAATAATGAGTAAAAGAGGAAAATAATAATAAAAATAAAAATAAAAGAGATTAATTTTAATAATAGGAAGAATAAATAAAAAAAATGAAGAAGGCTAAGGGAAGGAAAAGAAGAAGAAATGATTAAAGAATAAGAAAAATGGCGGAAGAAGGAGAGAGTGGGGTAGGAGAAGAAGAAGGAGAAGAAGACAAAGTAGGAAGAGGAGAAGAAAAAGAAGAAAGAGGAGGAGAAGGAGAAAGAGGAAGAGTAGTAGTAGTAGTAGTAGTAGAAGAAGAAGAAGAAGAAGAAGAAGAAGAAAGTTTAAAGAATAGAACCATTTGATGTGGCCGAAACCTAGCAACTACAAAAACCAATCAATATCCACCCACCAAAACAAAAAAAAAAAAGAAAAAATCAAGAAAAAAAAAAAGAAGAAAGAAAAAAGAAGAAAAAAATAGTCCTGAAAGACTTTGTGGAACACTTGCCCTGATTATTCACGATTATGGTGCTTTCCTCTTGTGTTCCTTTTTGGACGGGGGAATCGGAAAATTTCCGCTTTGGATATTTCATATCTCTTATCGGGTTCATTATTAATGCATTGATTTTAGTGATACGCTATCCAAACTACACGCGCAGACACCCGCGAGCGAGCGCGCGCACACACGCACGCACGCACGCACACACGTACACAAGTGTCCACACACGCACAAGGGCACACAAACCTAGACACGAGCCTCCAAATCACGCAGATATTAAAAATATACAATAACACAGGAGCACACACATCTCAGACAGATACATGGATCGTCACATCTAAACCCAGATACGCCCGCACAGACATAATGAAGCACATTAATATCTTTTAGGCATAAACATCACACACACAACAGCACGCAGACATATTAAGCAAAAACATATATATATATATATATATATATATAAAGAAAGAACAGTAAGATATATAATCCGGTGTTCTTATAGATATTTTTATTTTTACAAAATAGTGCTCAATGTAAATTTACAGAGCATTAATATTATAAATTAATTGATTAAAAATATGTTTTTTTTCGCTACACAGTTCTAACCATGTTTCAAAAATGGAAGCTGAAAGCTCCGAATTTAATTTTGTAATTAAATTAAAGACATTAGTTCCATTTCGCTTGAGGATGAAATGGAACTAATGTCTTTAATTTAATTACAAATTAAATTCGAGTTTTAGCTTCCATTTTGAAACATGGTTAGAACTGTGTAGTGAAAAAAACATATTTTAAATCAATTAATTTATATATATATATATATATATATATAGAACAAACCCTGGACACACAAATTCGTAAACAAGAGACAACGCAAGGAGATATACAGATATGTAAGCCCGCACGGAGGCACTCTTATCCAACCTGATTTGAAAGTGGGTGAGTAAAAGGAGAGAGTGAAAGAGAGAAAGAGAGAGCGAAGAGAGAGAGAGAGAGAGAGAGAGAGAAGAGTGCTAAAGGGGAAACTACAGGGAGAATAAAAGAAAGGGAGAAAAGTGAAAGATGCAGTTAGAGTGAAAGGAAATACTGGGAGAAAGAGAAAGTAAAAAGAAAGTGGAGAGAGAAAAGTGGGAGAGTGAGAGAATGGAGAGACAGCTAGAAGGAAATGAAATACAGAGAGAAGTCCAAGAAAGAGAAAGGGAGAGAGGGAAAGGAGAGAGAAAAAAGAGAAGGAAAAGAAATACAGAGAGAAGTCCAAGAAAGAGAAAGGGAGAGAGGGAAAGGAGAGAGAAAAAGAGAGAAGAAAAAAAAAACAGAGAGAAGTCCAAGAAAGAGAAAGGGGAGAGGGAAAGAGAGAGAGAAAAAGAGAAGGAAAAGAAATACAGAGAGAGAAGTCCAAGAAAGAGAAAAGAGAGAGGGAAAAGGAGAGAAAAAGAGAAGGAAAAGAAATACAGAGAGAAGTCCAAGAAAGAGAAAGGGGAGAGGAAAGAGAGAGAAAAGAGAAAGAAAAGAAATACAGAGAGAAGTCCAAGAAAGAGAAAGGGAGAGAGGGAAAGGAGAGAGAAAAAAGAGAAGGAAAAGAAATACAGAGAGAAGTCCAAGAAAGAGAAAGGGAGAGAGGGAAAGGAGAGAGAAAAAAGAGAAGGAAAAGAAATACAGAGAGAAGTCCAAGAAAGAGAAAGGGAGAGAGGGAAAGGAGAGAGAAAAAAGAGAAGGAAAAGAAATACAGAGGGAATTAAAGGAGAAAGATAGCGAGAAGAGGAGAGACAACTAGAGGTAAAGAAAGAAAGAAAGAAAGAAAAAGAGAGTAAAAGACGATATTTAATTTGACTGGTAGCTGTTTGAAATCAGAAAAATAGTTCTCCTTATATTACGACAGTATTTATACCGTGATGATAAAATTCATGTATTATTTTTGTCGCAGATATTTTTTTGGTTAAGGCACGGTGGAGTAATGGATAGCGGCTCGGATTGAGGAATCGGAGAGCTGAGTTCGAATTCCAGTCAGATCCATTACATTCACTTACGAGCTAATACCCTTGTGAAAGGTATAAATCCCCTTCTCCCCTCAGCTATGGGTAAATAGCAGGACAGATCGGGTTCTATAGTCTTGATGACCACCTACTGCGGGGAAAAAATTTTTG
Organism: Acanthosepion pharaonis; assembly: GCA_903632075.3. NCBI lineage: Eukaryota > Metazoa > Mollusca > Cephalopoda > Sepiida > Sepiidae > Acanthosepion > Acanthosepion pharaonis. Next base: position 427,368 of record CAHIKZ030000649.1, read on the forward strand.
CTGCAAATGTTTTATTGGTTAAGTGCTAAAAAGAAAATCATTTGACTTTGTCAGGCAATAGAGAGAAACTACTTTTTTCAAGTATTAGAGCGTGTATAAGTATCTAAGTGATGTAATGATTGATAAGCTAATTTAGCTCATCTTTTCCATTATGAATCGAGTTCCGATCTTCATTGATGTACACTTACTTTATCCTTGTGCTATACAATCTTTAGTAAATATTGATTTGGAACAATAGTTCATAGTATTTTTAAAATGAATATCAAAGACAATATTTCGATATCTGTACATATACCCTTGTGCAAATTAATTGAAACAACTGCTTTAGTTTCCTTTCTTTCAAGATTCGATCAGTTTTAGACTCACTGGAGCCACAGTGTGTAATCGATTTCTATTTTTTTCCTCAGATTAGTTCATTCGCAGTGGTGTGAAGTAATATGAATCTTTTTTCAGGGTGTATGACGTTGTTTGACCTTGAAAAATGTTGCATCATCCGTGATTGCATCAGATTTTTATCACGTCCAGAAAACTACTGTCTCGACTCTCGATTAGTTGTACTACGGCCATTGTCTGCGATGGACGTTTCCCCTAGGAAACGTACGAAAATTGTAACGTCACACTGCACGAACACACTGGCAAGCCTTACCAGTGACCAAATCAAAGTACGATAGACTGTTCTGGAAACTCTCCTAATTTAAATCCAATCGAGAATCTGTGGTCAATCGGCAAGGAACGACTTTGTGCAATGGACATACGAAGTACTAATATGTGCATTGGGTTATGTTTCATGGGAAAAATTCGAAAAAAGTAAATAATAACGGAATTATTAGTTTTGTTTCAATTAATTTGCACAAGGGTGTAGGTGATCATGGCTCTCCACATCTTCCTGCACAATTAATTTGCACAAGGGTGTAGATTTGTTCAATCTCATATGTGCCATTTTCCTCCATTTTTTTCAACCATATTTAGTTATGCCGCCATATCACGTTGAAACATCGGTTCCCGTACTATTACCGAAGTTAAGCAACGTCGTGGCTGGTCAGCACCTAGATGGATGACTGCTTGGGAATACCAGGTGCTGTAAGCTTGGATGTGCGGGTGGTGTAATGGATAATAGTTCGCAATTGTTAATCGGAGAACTGAGTTCCAATTCCGGTTGGGTTCGTTATATTCACTCTTGGGAAAGGTATGAATCCATCTCTTTTCACACAACTATCAGTTAGTAAAACTTGCATTACAGATTCAGGATTCCATTCTCCTAGAACTTGGTATCTTTGTGGGTGATGTCTTCTCTGGATTCCAGAGAATTGAAGTCCTTCTCATTCATCGAGGAATTTGTAGGGATCGAAAAAATCCGAAATTGAAAGGTCAGGTGGATACGGTGGGCGAAGTAGGATACATCACCCAAGATGTACGAATTTCTGCCGGGTCTATAAACAGCCGTAATTTCCAAGACAATATATAGAGATGACAGAAAAAAATTTATTTGTACGATGCAGCGTAAAACGACAAACAAGACGCTTCAAGAAACCTGTGTTTGCGATTACTCATTAATGACCTTCATTACAAGTAAAAAATTAATGACCTTCACTAGAATTTAAAAATTAATGATCTTCATTATAACTAATGACCTTCATTGCAAGTTAAAAATTTAGCACCTTCATTACAAATAAAAAATTAATGACCTTCATTGAAAGTTGAAAATTAATAACCTTCATTACAAGTTAAAAATTAATGATTTTCATTAAAATTTAAAAGTTAATGACCTTCATTACAAGTAAAAAATTCTCCTATAATATAAAATTTTTTTACCTTTTTTTCATCGTAAAATACAGGATGTTCCCCCAAAATTGACAGCATTTAAAATGTTAATAACTGAGTAACTACAGGTGGCCCCACGCAGACGAAATTAAATAAGCTTCATGTTGAAAAATAAAATATTTAAAATTCGAACAAGAAATTTTAATCGATTTCACCCCATGCAAGACAGTAAAGCCACTAAGACACAAAGGGATTACTGGGTGTGGAAGAATTAAAAAGCAGAAACATTACTAAAGAACGAGAAAAAAAAGAAGAGTAATCAGGAGGACAGTAGATAGCGATTGAGATTGCATTTAAATTTTTGAAGATTAAAGTTGGCTGGAAAGCATGAGGCCAGAAGGGAGTTCCATAAGCGATTTGTGCGAGAAAAGAAACTGTTAGCATAGAATTTACAGTTACATCAAACCAGCTCAACTGTAAACTGATGAGATCTCGACGCCAGTCCAGTACTGGGTTTAAATTTAAAATGTCTAGATACCATAAAGAAGTGCTCATCCGAACCGCTACCATGATATTCAAAGGGATGTAGATTTTATAACCGATTTCACAAAGCTTCAGAAATGTTCAATATGAGCTCCACTTGTGACACGACACACGTCAAGATGGTAGTACAGCTCCTGCCAAACACGCTGTAGCATGTCTTGCGTAACATTCTCTGCTTAAGTTCCTCTAGGCTTGTAGAAAGAAGGGGGATATAGACCTGTCCGTTCCCATAGCCCGATAGAAAAAAAATCACAAGCTGTCAAGCCAGGTTATTGTGGTGGCCATTTCAACAACAAACTGTCATTATCACTGGAACGCCCGATTCATCTTTCTGGTAGATTCTTAATCTCCGCACAGTTAACTTAGCTTTTACACATTTTGTTAACATTTGAGATAATTTGAGTGAGAATTGGCTAAGGTATTAGACAACAAATTGATGTCATTTTGTGGGGAGACCCTGTATTTTACAAACGGGACTTTTGGTATTTCTCCAAACATACCAATGAGTTTTTTCTTGAATGTCTGTAAAGTTCACTCTCCTCAAAATAAGTGTGTTTTTTGTATGTTAAACTTAAAGAATTATATATAAATGAACCAATTTTCTTTAAATAAAATTTCAAATTTGATTACTTTAGTTTGCGGAGATTAAAAAAAAACTGATTAGTTTTTTGTTGTACGGTCACCCATTGTGAATTGAATCTTTTCTTGATAGAAAAAATATTGGAAACAAAATACAAAAATAGCACTTTTTTCAACCAATCCAAATTGATGTAACATTTTCATGGGGGGGGGTAGTATTCTGAAGAAAGTATCTTTTTTTTATAGACAAAATATGAAGAAATATATACTTTTTTTTATATGAAAAAAGAACCTTTTTATTAGGAATCTGCTGTTCATCTCGCAGTTCTCGACAAAATATGCAATGTGATAGGTCCTGACCTGGCATCTCAATTCCAGTCACTTTCTCACAGATGTGATGTGGCTTCCCTCTGTCTTTTCTACAAATATTTTCATAGCAAGTGCTCTGACGAGCTATTTTCACAGGTGCACCAACTGCAGGAATTTAAGCGTGCTATGAGGTTGGCATTTCGGTCTCACCCGTTTATTGTCGAAGCAGCTAAATGTAACCGTCTCTTCTACTCCAACAGCTTCTTTTCTCGCACTTCCCGACAGTGGAACTCTCTTCCTCTTACTTGCTTCTCTGATAGCTATAATTTTCAAATATTCAAATGTAATGTCAAGCGACATCTTCTGATGCCTTGATCTTGATCACCGTCCTTCTTTTTATCCTTTCTTCAAACACCCCCCCGTCTTGGGTAAGACGTTAAACTACGTGCAGCAGCAAGGCCTCTGATCAGAAGGTTTTGAAGAGCGTGGAACCACCTCTTAATTGGTGGTGTTCTCAGGTCCAACCTGACCCGGGGTGGTAGCACCTGTTAGGGGTCCCAGCTATGGGAAAATAGTTAACTATTGCCAGCAATAATTTTTTGAAAAAATATTACCAGCAATACAGTTTTGAAGGAAATATATTACCAGAAACAGATTTTTGACAAAACAAAATATGACCAGCAATAAATATTTTTTGCCAGCATTAAATAATTAAATGTGGTTGATATGGCGTAAAACAAAATAAACCAAACCAATCTAAACCAAAGAATACATATTCTATTCATATGAATCTATCCTAAAAATGTTGTCGGCATTAAATAACCCATTGAGGTTGATATGCCGTAAAACAAAATAAACCAAACCAATCTAAACCAAAGAATACATATTCTATTCATACGAATCTATCCTAAAAATGTTGTCGGCATTAAATAATCCATTGAGGTTGATATGGCGTAAAACAAAATAAACCAAACCAATCTAAACCAAAGAATACATAGTCTATTCATATGAATCTATCCAAAAAATATTGTCGGCATTAAATAACACATTGAGGTTGATATGCCGTTAAGCAAAATAAACCAACCCAATCTAAACCAAAGAATACATATTCTATTCATACAAATCTATCCAAAAAATATTGTCGGCATTAAATAACCCATTGAGGTTGATATGCCGTTAAGCAAAATAAACCAAACCAATCTAAACCAAAGAATACATATTCTATTCATACAAATCTATCGTAAAAATGTTGTCGGCATTAAATAACCCATTGAGGTTGATATGCCGTAAAACAAAATAAACCAAACCAATCTCAACCAAAGAATACATATTCTATTCATATGAATCTATCCTAAAATTATTGTCGGCATTAAATAACCCATTGGAGTTGATATGCCGTTAAGCAAAATAAACCAAAATAAACCAATCAAACACCCCTCTTTTCTCTTACTCTCACTCTCTGTAACCTTTTGTGTGCTCGTGACACTCCTACCTTGCTTGGGGTGAAATGCTAAAAAAAAGTACAGATGTGATCAGTAAAAATTATTTGCGACGAGCAAAAAGGCTTTACTTGTTTTATATATTGCACCTTGAATTCTTTTGGGGTAATTAATCATTTATATACATTATTTTGTACCTCGAATTTTCATTGGGAAATACTATTAAATAAAGTGCCTATTCTTCCGAAAACAATGTGTGATGCAAGATGTGGCTCACAAATCGCTACTTTTTCTACAATAATATTCATCCTGTACGAGGCCACTCTCGGTAGAAGCTTACAGAGTAAGTAATAACGGTTAATAATAGACATAAAGAGGTTAAGGTTGTAATGATCGTGGAAGCATCCTCTTGGGAGTACGTTCCACAAAGTAGCGGTTCCTTTGAATGAAGCTATTCATGTGGAACTTACATCTCACCAATGGAAGGAAATGAAAGGTGGTTCGCTTCAAGGTACCTTACATAGCAGATCTTGAGAGGAAATGTTTCTACCAACCTGAGAGAAAGGTATCTGAGCAATGGCTGCTGAGTTTCATGCAACATAATGCATTCTTCAAGTCAATCGTGAAAATGGCTCAGCCAATGCTATATCGATAGTAGTGGGAATTGCTGGAGAATATGACATGGAAGAAAGATTTGAGTCACAAGTATATCACAAGAAAGGTTTGATTACAATTCCTGTGACGAAGTTCAAACACCCAAAGAAAATATTCGTCAGCATTTGTTTATCTTTCTTGCTTAGTATCTGTCTTCAATTTATAATCTGTTTTCACAGTCAACCCAGCGAAATGCAATTTACGAATTCATTCAAAATTTAGTATCTTTGGAATTAAATAAAACATGGAAATCTGAATGAGCAGCGCAGACGATTTTATGAAAAAAAATGGTTGCTTTTGAACAAGAATAGCCTCACAAGATCAACAGAGTTGCTACAATTCTATAACGAGTTTTGTGGATAAGGAACGGAAGAAGAGAATTTGTTGTATTTGGAATACATTTTGTGTAAGAGGCATTTGACACTTACCTTAAATTATGCATTGCATTAGGATTATTATTCACTGTCCCATTGAGTACTGAAATTGCTCAAGAAAATATAAATAATAAAATATTTCCTGCGATTTACCGACATGAAAGGTTATTCGAGTTATCAGCAATGTCTGTTGAAAACGAAAAAGCTCTAGCCCTCGATTTTAACGAAGTAGCTAATATATTCCTCTTTTTTAAACATTGAAAGAAAGAAAAAAGAACGATATAAAATTATTTCTATTTCTTTGGCTATAATGTTGAACGCGTTAGTAATCAGCAGATAATGAAACCCTAAGTTATACTTCATAAGTGCAGCACTTATATCATCTTCGCCCACACTCGTATTAATGTATTCTTATGTATTCTTATGAAAATCCTTAACACACCGCCTGACACTGAATACACCCATGACAATTTTAGTTATTTCCCTAATATTCATATTGAAAGTTTCTGAAAGCAAGTATTACGCTTTGTGCGCAATGATGTTGGGGCATAAATTGTCATCACTCAAGTGACAGTCCTCGTGTGTATACAGGAATTGATCCGTACTATGAGAGAACAATGATAACTATCACATACTGGGCCAAGGACAGCGAAAGTGAGTAGAAAATTTGCTTTTTATAAAGAAATTGAACGGTGTGTACTTATTTGGGAATTGAAGGTTAAAATGGATAACCTTTGTTAAAAACACCTGTCAAATTTTGACAATTTTAAACTTTAGAAATATGAAATATATACGTGAAATAATTCATCAATAGATTTGTTAAAAGTAATTAAATCAAAATGGCTGTAAAAGAAATTTGTTTTATTAATTGACGAAGTATAAGGGGAAAATTATTTTCTTTTTCTTTTGCTTCATTGGTAATGTTTATTTTCATGTTACCTCATTGATAATATTTATTTTTATTTTGCCGCATTGATAATATTCATCTTGGCGCATTGATAATGTTTATTTTTATTTTGTCGCATTGATAATATTTATTTTTATTTTGCCGCGTTGATAATATTTATTTTTATTTTGCTCAAATTAGAAATGATTTACGATATTAATTCTGATATAATATTACAGTGATGATTATTGTACATTATTAGTTTTCAATACAATTTTAATTTTATATAAATTCTACTTCCTGAAAATTGACATGTCGGTTAGAGGCTTATATCATTGAATCGGCGTAGGATACATACATTTCCCAAGTGAATTTGCGCGAAAGTTAATCTAACGAACTGAACAGGAATTCGAACTCGAATCTCCGATTTATGAAGTATAACCCAAGGTTTCCGTATCTGTTGATTACTTACGTGTTCAAAATTATAACCACAGAAATAGAAAATAATTTTATATTGTTCTTTTTTTCATGTTTAAGAGCCATACCAACAGTGGCGTGTCTAGGGTAATGACTGATGGAATCCTTCCCTCTTCAAGTTGGTTTTGGATTGATGAGTTTTCATTCCTCCAGAGTGGTTGTCACCTCAAAGGCAAGTGAGCCTACTCTGCTCTGCTATTTAACCCATACTTGGGAGGAATAAAGACGGAATACGAACTCGGCTGGTCGATTTCTCTTTTTGCTACCCTACAAATCTACAAACACTTAATCTACAAAATTATAACTCTAACAAGAGCTAAAAAAGGCAAGATTTTAAATTTATATTAAAGATGGCGCCACAATGTTTCCATAAATGCCCAAAACCACTTATCATAAAATTTCTAAAATTAACTCCACAGGCTCAGTTTTTACTCACGTAAAAAATTCACATTTTAATTTCTATATTTCTACAAAATTTTAACCAAAGAATTTTAAATTATTTTTAATATATTTTTATTCTTGTTGCAATCACATGGTTCATTCTTATTTTTGCCAATCTGATATTATGTGTTATTTTTGCTACTATCGTATATTTACATTATTTACATTATTCGGACTATTGTCCTCATCTTTGTCGCCATATTTATTACAATGTTTTGGCCTTTCATTATCTGTCTATATTTCTGAGATGAGGCATTATGTACACTTTATACATTATTCGGGCTATTGTACTCATCTTTGTCGCCATATTTATTACAACGTTTCTGCCTTTCAGTATCTATCTATATTTCTGACATGAGGTATTATGTAGACTATTTACGTTATTCGGACAATTGTCCTCATCTTTCTCGCCATATTTATCACAGCGTTTTGGCCTTTCTACGCTCCGGCCTTCTTCAGGTGGTTGGAATGTCGAACTGAACCCTTTATTTCGCTCACAGGGATAGACTGTTCTAGTTCCACGTGCCATGTTTAATGGATGTCAGTTATCTCCTGTTAATTTTCCCTCTGGAAGTTCTCCACTGCCTTAGCCGGGTATTGAACTCACACTCTTTGTGTTCTGTCACTGGATCTAAACAACGTCTTTACCCATGGCACCGTGAGAGGACCCAAAGAGTGCGAATTCAATACCCGGTTAAGGCAGTGGAGAACTTTCAGAGTGAAAATTAACAGGAGATAACTGATAAAGGACATTCATTAAACATGGCACGTGGAACTAGAACAGTCTACCCCTGTGAGCGAAATAAAGGGTTCAGTTCCAACCACCTGAAGAAGGCCGAAGCGTACAACGGCCGAAACTTTGTAAGAAATATGTCAACAAAGATGTGGACAATATTCAGAATAATGTAAATATTGTACATAGTACCTCATCTCAGAAATATAGACAAATACTGAAGGGCTGAAACGTTGTAAATATAGAAATATAGACAGATATCATACATTTGTTAATTTCATGTTGTTTTTGTTTTACTTTGACTCACACAAGGAATATCGTAGTTAGTGAGAAGATGAATTTATCGAGCCAGATATGAATAATTATCCCGTCTACAAGGACTGTCAAACTTCGACATTCAAGCAAAATACACTTCTCAAACGCACAATCCACAGATGCTAAAATTCTATCGTAAAACCTTCATTCAAAGAATGTTAATGTTTTATCAATGTTATAGAATACAGAGTGTGGCCCAGGATGGCAAACTACTGGTCAAAGGATCCGGTGAACATGGAATTCTGACAGCTTGGGATATATGACATAACGGCGCAAAGTCAGCAGACGGCTGCTAGAATTTTGAAGAGTGACTCATCACGCATCGACGTTTCTTAGTGGGGCTAGCCAGCACGTGGCGAAATGTTAATCCAGAGAGTCTGTAGGCATTCCTTTAACTATCTTATATATATTTAAGTATATATTAAAATTGAAACAGCTAAATATCTTCTTTGTGTTGTAGTAGTTATTGGTTCGGACTTCGTTATGTCATTTGCAGCTGTGTACCATTTGTAACTGCTTGGCGTGGCACAAGCAGCACGCATACCGTAGGTTGCTGACACTTGTTCTAGACAGGTTGTCAACTTAAAGGCAAGTGAGTCCACTCTGCTCTGCTATTTAACTCATACTTGGGAGGAATAAAGACAGAATTCGAAATCGTTCCTCGATTTCTCTTTTCGATACCTTACTAATCTACAAACACTAAATATTGACTTGTGAAAGTGATTGACCGAAATGAGATTGTGTAGTTGAAAGCTTACCTTCTGAAACAAGAGATGTTACTGATGTATTGATGAGTGTCCCACAATCTTTATGATGCTTTTGCTCGACAAATGAAAAAAAACAGACAAAAAAACACTGGAAAATCTGATTGATTCCCCCATTTTTTACGGCTTATCAATCCTTTGTGGGTTATTTAAAACCGAAACATTTTGGATTGTATGAACCGATAGACCTCTACGTCAAGCACTGAATCTAGTTTAGGGCTGACATTAATTTATGTATAAAAATCTTCTAAACGTAACCTATGGCATAGTGTGCTGTTCGAGATGTCTTTTCATATGACGTAACAGTTGAAACGTTGTTCTATCGCCGAGATCGATATTATATACAAATCACTTTAAATACAAGGCTAGGGTCATTCAGTTTGGTTTTGGGGCGCAATGTTGACTTCATACAAATTCCCCTTGGTTAATTTCCTATTTATCATAAAAGGACCACATATGGAAATTATATATATATTATATATATATTATATAATATATATATATATATTATATATATATTATATATATATTATATATATATTATATAATATATTATATATATATTATATATATATTATATAAATTCATATATGGAAATTACATATACAGTGCTGCTCAAAAAAAATTAAAAAAATGACTGTTTTCTTAATATTTTAGATAAAAAATAGAGTTTTAAAAAATTGTGTATAAGTAAGAGAAATGATACAGTCTCTGCAATTTTACAAAAAAATTCATAAGGAAACGAACCTAAAGCATATTATTTTTTGTTTTTAAGGTAAATATCTACTGTGCAAAAATATGGAAATTATATATATGATATAAAACTATATATGAAAAAAATATGTTATATAAATCCATATATTGAAATTATATTATAAATTAACTGATTTAAAAATATGGTTCCGTTGTTACAAAGGAATTACCATGTTTCAAAAACCGAAGCTAAAAACTTCAAATTTAATTATATAATTAAGTTAAATGTATTAGTTCTGTTTCATTCGCTTGAAGATGAAACAGAACTAATGCTTTTAATTTTAATTATGAAATTAAATTTGAAGTTTTCAGCTTCGGTTTTTGAAGCATGGTAATTCCTGTGTAGCGAAGAAACCATATTTTTAAATCAGTTAATTTATAATATTTATGCTCTGTAAATTTACATTGAGCACTGTTTTGTAAAAATAAAAATATCAATAATAACACCGGATTATATATATCTTACTGTTCTTTCTTTTTACTATAATATATATATATATATATATATATATATATATGTATATGGAAATTATATAATTTTTTTGCAAAATTAAGCAAAACCGATGGAAAGCCAAAAACAAATTAAATGACGCGACCTTGTATGTAAAATGATTTTAAAAATTATTAATTTGTTCGCGCTGCAGGTTTATATTCCGATATTCTGGGTCGTGGGTGTGCAAGTGGTGTAGTGGGTAGCGGCTCGGAATGAGAAATCGGAGAGTCGAGTTCGAATTCCTGTTCAGTTCGTTGCATTCACTTACGCGCAAATATGGTTGGGGAGTCTATGAATCCGTTTTGTTTCCCAGCTAGAGGTTAAATAGTAGGACTTGTATCTGAAAAAAAATTGTTCTCAGGAAATTATTAATGCAATATTCTCTCAAAGAAACAATCCAAATGTTTTTCTCATAACCCAAAATATGTTTCAGTTTTAAATAACCCACAATGGGTTGATAAGCCGTAAAAAATAGGGAAATCAATCAGATTTTCTAGTGTTTTTTTCATTTGTCGACCAAAAGCATTATAAGGATTGCGTGATAGTCATCAATACATCAGTAACATCACTTATTTGAGAAGGTAAGCTTTCAACTACACAATCTCATTTCATTCATTCATTTTGAGGAGTCAATATTGAGTGTTTGTAGATTTGTAAGGTAGCAAAAAGAGAAATCGAGGAGCCGAGTTCGAATTCTGTCTTTATTCCTCCCAAGTATGGGTTAAATAGCAAATCAGAGTGGACTCACTTGCCTTTAAGTTGACAACCTGTCTAGAACAAGGGTCAGCAACCTACGGTACGGCGTGCCAAGTAATTTCCAATGGTACACAGCCACAAATGACATCACGAAGTCTGAACCAATAACTACTACAACACAAAGAATATATTTACTTGTTTCAATTTTAATATATATTAAAGTATATATACTATATATTACTATATAAAATATAATGTAAAACAGGTATATTGACCTTGACTTGTATAAAAAATACGTGTGCTGTTGGCACACTGGATGATTTTAAAATCTCTCAGTCGGTATAAAGTTTGCCGACCTCTGGTCTAGAAGAAGGAAAACTCATCCATTTAAAACCAACCTGAAGATGGAAGGGTTCCGTAAGTCATTGCGTAGACAAGCCTCTGTTCTTATGGCACTCGGACATGAGGTGCATTAACGATCCTAATGGTTTACGGGTCTCGTGACGTAACGAAGGTGCCAGGTGAAAGATGCAACGCGTCTTCTACTGCTTGGGATGTTATCGGACAGGATGGTGGGAAGAACTCAACGCAGTTCTTCTGTTTGAATGAGGAAATTTTTCTGGATCTTTTTTTTTTTTAATTATGAAAAGTCACTGACTTGGGGGTTGCTGAATGTGCTCATTTTACTGTTGCGTTCCGTGTCGTCAGTGGCTTCAGCTCTTCAAACCCCAAAGCTACACCATAGAGTGTATTAACGAAGCGCGATTTGTTTTTGTTATCTCGCTTTATTATGTGAGTGGGACAGTCGTGGTAGCATCGATTCTACGTAGAGGCGGGAGGAAGATTGTTAAAGGAATGCCTACAGACTCTCTGGATTAACATTTCGCCACGTGCTGGCTAGCCCCACTAAGAAACGTCGGTGCGTGTTGAGTCACTCTTCAGTATTGTAGCGGCCGTGTGTGCCATTTTGTCTTATATCCTAAGCTGTCAGAAATCCATTTTCACAGGATCTTTTGGCCAGTAGTTTGCCATCCTGGGCCACACTCTGTATTCTATAACATTGATAAAACATTAACATTCTTTGAATGAAGGTTTTACGATAGAATTTTAGCATCTGTGGATTGTGCGTCTGTGGATGAGAGGTTGTGCGTTTGGGTTGAGAAGTGTATTTTGTTTGATTGTCGAAGTTTGCCAGTCCTTGTAGACGTGATAATTATTTTTATCTAGCTCAATAATTTCATCTTCTCACTAACTACGATATTCTTTGTGTGAGTCAAAATAAAACAAAAACATGAAATTAACAAATATACGATAGTAACGAAAATAACACAAAATATCAGTGTGGCAAAAATAAGAATGAATCATGTGATTGTGAAAAGAATAAAAATATATTAAAGATAATTCAAAATTCTTTGGTTAATATTTTGTAGAAATATAGAAATTAAAAAGTGAATTTTTACGTGAGTAAAAACTGAGCCTGTGGAGGTAATTTTAGAATTTTTTATGATGTGGTTTTGGGGACTTGTGTAAACACTGTGGTGCCATATTTAATATAGATTCAAAAGCTTGCCTTTTTAGCTCGCGTGTTTGACTTGACCAAAGGTTTTCCTTCTTTCAAATGGAGACCTTGGCCAAACAACAAACTATCGAGGGATAACACTCACCACAATAGCCTCCTGATATGTCCCGGAAAGGGATATATTTGTTCGAAGTAGCAAAGTGGTTTTGGACTACTGTAACCAGGTAGGACAATCTAGCAGGTAACCGTAATGAACTGGTCCTCGTCGTAGTGGTAGGCAATAAGCGTAGGCAATATGCATAGCCAATAGGCGAAGTCCATGTACCTCCACATCAGTCTGTATTTATGACTGACACCAGCCAATCAATATTACTGTGAGAGGGGACCAGGTGTATGCATATTCATTACATCACCTCCAAAATCTGCAATCTGCTCTTATTGAATCGCATCCATCCTGAGTTAGACAAAATTCTCTGCAAAAACCCAAACGGTTTCAGAAAAAACAGATCAACGGTTGGCCAAATTCTAACTATCTGCCGTCTAATTGAGGATGTAAATGTCAAGAATCTCAAAGCTGTCCTTGTATTTGTCGATTTCTCCAAGACCTTCGATTCCATCCATTGTGGTAAACTCGAAGAGATCATGTTAGCATATGGGTTCCTTCAAGAGACAGCATCAACCATCATGTTGCTGTATAAGAACCCTCGCTCAATGGTCCGATCTCCCGACGAAGATACTGAGATTTTCAACGTTGTCGCAGGAGTCTTGCAGGGAGATACGCTTGCCCGTTTCCTTTTCATTCTGTGCCTAGATTGCGCCCTGTTAACATCTGCTGATCTAAACACAGATCTGGGGTTCACTCTTGAAAAATGAAGAAGTTCACTTCACCCAGCGAAAACAGTAACAGACGTAGATTACACTGATGACCTTGCCTTGCTGTCAGATACGATTGATAAGGCTACCAAACTTCTCCATCTCATCGATACTTATTTGACTAGGAATGACGAGTGCCGAGTCAGGTAAATTTAAGTCATTTACACAAATATATAGAGCTATCGAGTTAACTTTCTGATTTATGAAGGAAACGCTCTTAGAAGTTAATAAACCGAAATGTTTTACTTTCCTTTTCTTCGAATCAAACTGGAAGTGATTCGTACAGCTCTTTCCGTATAAATCGATTTTCTTCAATGTAATTTGACTGTCAGATGACACATATCCAGTATAGATGAGCTGTTGTTGGCAAATTTTTCTGATGTCTGACATTAAGAATGGTCATTCTAGCAAGATCTTTCGATTGGCTCAAAACTGATATCTATTTTTGGAGGTATCAGCAGCCTCATTTAATTTAAGATAAGATCTAATATATATATATATATATATATATATATATATATATATATATATATATATATATATATAATTATTTATTTAAAAATATGATTCCAAATCACTACATAAGAGGTCTCATGTTTCAAAACTAGAGCCGAAAACTTCAATATAATCCTTTAAATTAAATTGAGTTGAAAGTAAAATGGGCTCCATTCCATCCTCAAGCGAAATTTTTGTTGGAATAACGTATATTTGAAATTTACTTGTTTTAAAATTGAAATCAAAATCCCCATGGTAACAGCTATGGTGAATTTTCTAAATTGGGTAGGCGAGTGTAGGGTGTTTATATTAAGTAGCGGTATAGAGATACTTTCAAGGTGTCAAGTCGGAGAAAGGTGGGGGTGTCAAAAATGAAACGGAAGATGTATTGGCCATCGTCTAGTTTGCTTGTCTATGGAGATTTATTTATTTATTTTATTTTATTTTATTATGAAAGGAATTGTGCATATAAAAAAAAAAAACTTTCGTAACGTTTGTTTTTTGACGACTTCATAAAGGGTTATCTTATATGTAAGGTATTTAAACTACTAATTTGGGCTATGGATTATGAAGTGTGCTATGTAGTATGCACGTTTGTAGTTAATTATTCCTACTATGAATCTGATGATTGGGCTATTTCCCGTTACAATGCAAATCCAAAAATGATTTTAAAAACGATGGAACAGTTCTAAAAAACAGTTCGATAAAAATTCCATTCTTTAACGGGAAGGACTTTCAAGCTTGTTGAAGATATAAGAACCAATTGATCACTACGTATTCCAACATCAACGGAAGAGATCTCTTTAACTGTTTATAAAAAATTTTTCATTCGACTTTTTGATATTTTAATTTTTGGAAATCATCTTCGAATACGTCTTAACAACATCGCCCACGTGACGACTACGTGATCATATTTAAACAGAACGCTGATCTGTATAAAATTTCAGTTATCTGTCTGAATTAGTTGGGCTCTTATGTCCATCGTCTTTTGTGTTAAATTGTTATAAGTTATAATGTTAATTATGTTTAAATGAAAAAGTCCCTGAAGATGGTCTTAAATAGACCGAAACGTCCGACGTCGACTTTATTTTAACATTAATAATGCATATTCAGAATTTTGTTTTTTCTGTATTTTTCTTTCATACTGTCGGATTTATATCCATATATTTGCTTACATATATATATATATATATATATATATATTGTAAAGGGGCCGAAAGTTGGGTATGTGTTAATGTAAGTTATCTCGTTGTTATACGTATTTGTAGTTGATAGAGAATTCTTTTTCTCTTTTTTTTAAAGAAAAAGAAAAGAATAAAACGTACCATAACATAAACAAGAATTTTAGATGCAGCTGACATTAATGACAAGAATGTGTATTGTTTTTCGTGATATTGGTATTGTGTGCGTTAAAATGTTCTCAGTGTTATTGTCCCTTTCGCTTCTTTAAAATTTTCTGCTTACTTGATTTTGTTTGTTTCGAGAATTTCGTTGTTAAGGGTAACGTTTGAGACCGTTGACTGTAGATTTTTACGGAGAGATGGGGATACATCTGTGTTGTTCCTTTTTACTACTGCTACTCTACTCTCCTTGCTTGTGTTGGAAGGGTCGTTTTTATAATGATGAAGTTTCAGATATTAGAATGATTAAATATCACCATCATGTATCTTTATTGGTGGCAAGGTTGTTTTGCACAACTCCGAGTTTCATGCCGAAGCAATTTTCAAGTGCAGGAATTATTATTATTATTTTTATATCCGGTATATCTTGGCTGTTGTTGGCGAATTCTTCTGATGTCTGAGTTTAAGGTTGATAAAAATAAAATCAAAAATAAAAATAATAATTCCACTACTTGAAAATTGCTTCGGCATGAAACTCAGAGCTGTGCAATAGTTCTGTTATTTTACATCGAACACTGTTTTTTCTTACATTATAAAATATTTATATGTATTTATATACGATCACTCGCTCGTAAACTTATTTATAATTACCCATTCGGCTATATATATATATATATATATATATATATATATATATATATATATATATATATTCAGTTTATGGATATTAGTTTGTGACTATGGGTTTCATGCTTTTTCGATCATCAGACAAACTCTCTCTCTCTCTCTCTCTCTCTCTCTCTCTCAATATATATCTTATGGTTAATGCTTTCAAATTACAAAAGGTTAAAACATTTTATTCTCTTTTATTTTAACGTGAATAATTCAGACAGAAATGAAACGCTAATTTATAGAAAATGCCGCTGTCTAATATTTTCGTAAAACTGATATTTTTATTAAAAAGCATTTATTATTTTAAGTAATAAATGATGTCGACTTTTATTTATCAACTTTAGTATTCAAAGAATAAAGCACAATTATATTTTATTAAATTGTATATTCTCCTTTGACTTGCTGCCATTCACAAGAAAGATCTTCGAGACTGTTTGTGTAAAATCCTGCAGGTTTCCATGTGAATCTGGTTTTTATTAGGGATTTTTTTTTTGTTTTTTAGCAACCGAAAATGTTAATAATCGGTTGATATAAACTCAGGTAAATATGGCTGGTCGGGTAGAAAAGACCAACCGATTTCTAGATTTTTTTTTCCAGTAGTATTCTTTCTTTCCATGGCGGAAAACAAATCTTTTCCTATTAACAAACGCAGGGCGTTTTTCAAACAGTCTTTGATAGCCACGTTGCAGATGCCGGAAGTACAAATGTGCATTTAATGTTTCACTACATGTTAAGAACTATAAATGAATAATACATCAATCATTACACACACAACATTGCCTTCCTTTGATGCTTTTGTGGTCGATTGTAGAGATTTATCCTTGTCAAACCACTGCCTTTTTTTGATTTGCACATTGCTTTATGTTAATGTACTACAAAACTAATCTTTACTACCACAGTACTCGGACATTATCCGAGGAACATTTGGCCGAACGACATTTGGTTGATGGGCATTTAACCAAATGGACATTTATCCGAAAATGTAATGGCGTTCTTACATATATGTCGCACTCTTTATCATAATTTGCTACATATATTTTATTTGGGCACCTCGGCGTGGTGTAATGGTTAGCAAGCTTGTCTCGCTAGATCAGTTACGACTAAAAAGTGAGATGGATCCTCACCAGGTACCCCATACTTTCGGCCTTGTGCCACATCCAAGCTACGCTTAGAAAATAACTATATTTATTTACTGTATTAATTTATAATTTTTCGTTTTTTTTTTTGACAGGTTTTTTAAAAAAATCTATTCTGTATATATTATATTTTACTTCAAATATTACTGTAAGATGATAAGTATTTTGAGAAAAGGACATTTTACTACAGCAAAAATCTTAAGCTTTTACGATATGAAAGATCTTTCAATTTCGTTTTTAATGATCATTATCTTAAAGGGATGAACTAGCTTTTATCTTACCGTTAAATACGAATTTAAATAATTAGGTGCTACTTTTTACCCAAATAAACTCAAATATGAAAAAAAAAATACTAATTTCAATAAACAAATATTGAAATAAGAAAATTTTTAACTTTAAATTTAGATTTAGTAATTTAATCACTTGAAATTCAATGGTAATTATTAGTCCTATTCTACCTTATAATACTGATAATTAAAATACTTAAAGTATTGCTTGTTACTATTTTTACTTGTACATTTTGGTGAAAAGTCCGTCGGCCAAATGTCCGTTCGGCTAAATGTCTCTCGGCCAAATGTCTCTCGGCCAAATGTCCGGCCACTACTGCCACATATGAATCTGAGTTAGGATGTTACATTTGTCATCATAATTGGTTCCCCCATAACGGAAATTACATATGACTGAAAAAATAACAATGACAATTAAAATAACAAGTAGCAATATTTTGTAGAGAACTCCCGCATTAAAAAAAAAAATGCATCACGTCTAAGAGACATCAATGCAATTTATTGCTTCCCATAAAATTTCCATCATTATTCTACCATATTATCTTAGTGGACATTTCCTTGTTTGTTTGTTTAACGGCATATCAATACTTTATGGGTCATTTAAAGCCAAAATTTAATTTTCTTGGAAGCATTAGTAATTTCCTTTATAAAAATGTATTGATGGTAATATTTTATCTTTTTTAATGTATTGTTGGTAATATATATATTTTTATTTTTTATAAAAATATAATGGTGATATTTTATGTTTTGGCTAGTTATTATATTTAAAACATTATTTAAAAATGTATTGCTGGTAATATTATTTAATATATTTTTGCAAGTATTGCTGGTAATATTTTTTTAAATGCATTTCTAGTAATATTATTTGTTTTATATGTATTGATGGTAATATTTTTTTAAATGCATTTCTAGTAATATTATTTGTTTTATATGTATTGATGGTAATATTTTTTTAAAGCATTTCTAGTAATATTATTTGTTTTATATGTATTGATGGTAATATTTTTTTAAATGCATTTCTAGTAATATTATTTGTTTTATATGTATTGATGGTAATTTTTTTTTAAATGCATTTCTAGTAATATTATTTGTTTTATATGTATTGATGGTAATATTTTTTTAAATGCATTTCTAGTAATATTATTTGTTTTATATGTATTGATGGTAATATTTTTTTAAATGCATTTCTAGTAATATTATTTGTTTTATATGTATTGATGGTAATATTTTTTTAAATGCATTTCTAGTAATATTATTTGCCTTTTTTTTATATGTATTGATGGTAATATTTTTTTAAATGCATTTTCTAGTAATATTATTTGTTTTTATATGTATTGATGGTAATATTTTTTAAATGCATTTTCTAGTAATATTATTTTGTTTTTTAATTTACTGATGGTAATACCCGGATTAAGAGAAACCCGGATATAAAGCTTTTTTTCTGGTAATATTATTTTGTTTTAATGTATATATATTTTTTTTTTGATATAAGAGAAACCCGGATATAAATATTTTTCTGGTCCCAGATTAGAGCCTGCATTAATGTATATATTGGATTGAAGAAACCCGGATATAAGAGATTTCTCTGGTCCCAGATTAGAGCCTGTGTTATTTTTTATAAAGGCCAAATTTCTAGAAACCCGGATATAAGAGATTTTTCTCTGGTCCCAGATTAGAGCCTGTGTTAATGTATATAAATATTTTTTACCAAACCCGGATATAAGAAACCCGGATATAAGAGATTTTCTCTGGTCCCAGATTAGAGCCTGTGTTAATGTATATAAAATATAGGCCAAACCGGATATAAGAAAACCCGGATATAAGAGAGATTTTTTTTCTCTGGTAATATTTTTGTTTTAATGTATATATGGCCAAAATATTTTTTATAAGAAACCCGGATATAAAGAGATTTTCTCTGGTCCCAGATTAGAGCCTTTGTTTTATATGATATAAGAAACCCGGATATAATATTTTTTAAATGCATTAGAGCCTGTGTTAATGTATATATTTAAACCCGGATATAAAGAAACCCGGATATAATATTTTCTGGTCCCAATTAGAGCCTGTTTAATGTATATATAATAGCCAAACCCGGATATAAGAAACCCGGATATTTATCTCTGGTCCCAGATTAGAGCCTGTGTTAATGTATATAAAATAGACCAAACCCGGATTAAAGAAATTTCGGATATAAGAGAGATTTTCTCTGGTCCCAGATTAGAGCCTGTGTTAATTATATAAAATAGGCCAGGCCCGGATATACCCGGATATAAGAGATTTTCTCTGGTCCCAGATTAGAGCCTGTGTTAATGTATATAAAATAGGCCAAACCCGGATATAAGAGAAACCCGGATATTTTTCTTGGTCCCAGATTAGAGCCTGTGTTAATATTTTTTAAAGGCCAAACCCGGATATAAGAGAAACCGGATATAAGATATTTTCTCTGGTCCCAGATTAGAGCCTGTATTTAATGTATATTAATGCCAATATTTTTATAAATGAAACCCGGATATAGAGATTTTTCTGGTCCCAGATTAGAGCCTGTGTTTGTATATAAAATAGACCAAAGCCGGATATAAGAGAAACCCGGATATAAGAGAGATTTCTCTGGTCCCAGATTAGAGCCTGATGTTAATGTATATAAAATAGGCCAAACCCGGATTAATAGAAACCCGGATATTTTTTTTCTCTGGTCCCAGATTAGAGCCTGTGTTAATGTATATAAAATTATAAAGAAACCCGGATATAGAGAGATTTTCTCTGGTCCCAATTAGAGCCTTATTTGTATATATAGGCCAAACCCGGATATAAGAGAAACCCGGATATAATATTTTTCTGGTCCCAAATTAGAGCCATTTTAATGTATATATAACAGGCCAAACCCAGATGGTAGAAACCCGGATATAAAGAGATTTTTCTGGTAATTATTATGTGTTTTTTATAAAATAGACCAAACCCGGATATAAGAGAAACCCGGATATAAGAGATTTTCTCTAAGATTAGAGCCTGTGTTAATTTATATAACAGGCCAAACCCGGATATAAGAGAAACCCGGATATAAGAGATTTTCTCTGGTCCCAGATTGAGCCTGTGTTAATGTATATTTAGACCAAACCCGGATATAAGAAAACCCGGATATAATATTATTTTTTTGGTATATTAGAGCCTGTGTTAATGTATATAAAATAATATATTTTTAAAGCCTGTGTTAATGTATATAAAAAAGGATAAACCCGGATATAAAACCCGGATATAAAGAGATTTTTTTCTGGTTTTAGAGCCTGTGTTAATGTATATATAACAGGCCAAACCCGATATATAGAGAAACCCGGATATAAGAGATTTTTTCTGGTCCCAGATTAGAGCCTGTGTTTGTATATTAACAGGCCAAACCGGATATTGATATAAAGTAATTTTCTCTTTAAGAGCCTGTGTTAATTTAAAATAGGCCAAACCGGATATAAGAGAAACCCGGATATTTGATTTTCTGGTCCCAGATTAGAGCCTGTGTTAATGTATTATAACAGGCCAAACCCGGATATAAGAGAAACCCGGATATAAATGATTTTCTCTGGTCCCAGATTAGAGCCTGTGTTAATTATATTTTAGGATATTGAGAAACCCGGATATAAGATTTTTTTAAATTGCCATGTTAAGTATATATAATAGGCCAAACCCGATATAGAGAAACCCGGATATGATTTTTCTGGTCCTAAATTGAGCCTGTGTTAATGTATATTTTTTAAACCCGGATATAGCATTTTTCTGGTAATTAAAGCCTGTGTTAATATATTAACAGACCAAACCCGGATTAAGAAACCCGGATATGATTTTCTCTGGTAATAGCCTTTTTGTAAATATAACAGGCCAAACCCGGATATAAAGAAACCCGGATATATTTTTTGGTTTTAGCCTGTGTTATGTATATATGATGGGATATAAGAGAAACCCGGATATAAGAGATTTTCTCTGGTCCCAAATTAGAGCCTGTGTTAATGTATATATAACAGGCCAAACCCGGATATAAGAAACCCGGATATAAGAGATTTTTCTCTGGTGACAATTAGAGCCTGTGTTAATGTATATATTTGTTTTAAATGATTTAAGATGGATATAATATTTTTGGTAAATTAGAGCCTGTGTTAATGTATATATTTGATATAAGAAAACCGGATATAGATGTATTGGTCCCAGATTAGAGCCTGTGTTTTTATAAAATAGGCCAAACCCGGATATAAGAGAAACCCGGATATATTTTTTTTATATGTATTAGAGCCTGTGTTATATTATATAAAATGCAAATTTATAAAGAAACCCGGATATAAGAGAGATTTTTCTGGTCCCAGATTAGAGCCTGTGTTAATATTTTTAAATAGGCCAAACCCGGATATAAGAGAAACCCGGATATAAGAGAGATTTTCTCTGGTCCCAGATTAGAATGTGTTAATGTATATATTTTTAAGAGAAACCGGATATAAGAGCATTTCTCTGGTAAGATTAGCCTGTGTTTGTATATAAAATAGGCCAAACCCGGATATAAGAGAAACCCGGATATAATATTTTTCTGGTCCCAGATTAGAGCCTGTGTTAATGTATATAAAATAGACCAAACCCGGATATAAGAGAAACCCGGATATAAGAGATTTTTCTCTGGTCCCAGATTAGAGCCTGTGTTAATGTATATATATAAATAGGCCAAACCGGATATAGAGAAACCCGGATATAAGAGATTTTCTCTGGTCCCAGATTAGAGCCTGTTTAATGTATATAAATAGGCCAAACCCGGATATAAGAGAAACCCGGATATAAAGATTTTTTCTTGGTCCCAATTAGAGCCTGTGTTAATGTATATATAAAATAGGCCAAACCCGGATATAAAGAAACCCGGATATAAGAGATTTTTCTGGTCCCAGATTAGAGCCTGTGTTAATGTATATATAACAGGCCAAACCCGGATATAAGAAACCCGGATAAGAGATTTTCTCTGGTCCCAAATTAGAGCCTGTGTTAATGTATATAAAATAGGCCAAACCCGGATATAAGAGAAACCCGGATATAAGAGATTTTTCTCTGGTCCCAAATTAGAGCCTGTGTTAATGTATATAAAATAGGCCAAACCCGGATATAAGAGAAACCCGGATATAAGAGATTTTCTCTGGTCCTAAATTAGAGCCTGTGTTAATGTATATAAAACAGGCCAAACCCGGATATAAGAGAAACCCGGATATAAAGAGATTTTCTCTGGTCCCAAATTAGAGCCTGTGTTAATGTATATAAAACAGGCCAAAACCGGATATAAGAGAAACCCGGATATAAGAGATTTTCTCTGGTCCCAAATTAGAGCCTGTGTTAATGTATATATAACAGGCCAAACCCGGATATAAGAGAAACCCGGATATAAGAGATTTTCTCTGGTCCCAAATTAGAGCCTGTGTTAATGTATATATAACAGGCCAAACCCGGATATAAGAGAAACCCGGATATAAGAGATTTTCTCTGGTCCCAAATTAGAGCCTGTGTTAATGTATATATAACAGGCCAAACCCGGATATAAGAGAAACCGGATATAAGAGATTTTTTCTCTGGTCCTAAATTAGAGCCTGTGTTAATGTATATAAAATAGGCCAAACCCGGATATAAAGAAACCCGGATATAAGAGATTTTCTCTGGTCCCAGATTAGAGCCTGTGTTAATGTATATATAACAGGCCAAACCCGGATATAAGAGAAACCCGGATATAAGAGAGATTTTCTCTGGTCCTAAATTAGAGCCTGTGTTAATGTATATATAACAGGCCAAACCCGGATATAAGAAACCCGGATATAAAGAGATTTTCTCTGGTCCAAATTAGAGCCTGTGTTAATGTATATATAACAGGCCAAACCGGATATAAGAGAAACCCGGATATAAGAGAGATTTTCTCTGGTCCCAGATTAGAGCCTGTGTTAATGTATATATAACAGGCCAAACCCGGATATAAGAGAAACCCGGATATAAGAGAGATTTTCTCTGGTCCCAGATTAGAGCCTGTGTTAATGTATATATAACAGGCCAAACCCGGATATAAGAGAAACCCGGATATAAGAGAGATTTTCTCTGGTCCCAAATTAGAGCCTGTGTTAATGTATATATAACAGGCCAAACCCGGATATAAGAGAAACCCGGATATAAGAGAGATTTTCTCTGGTCCCAAATTAGAGCCTGTGTTAATGTATATATAACAGGCCAAACCCGGATATAAGAGAAACCCGGATATAAGAGAGATTTTCTCTGGTCCTAAATTAGAGCCTGTGTTAATGTATATAAAATAGGCCAAACCCGGATATAAGAGAAACCCGGATATAAGAGAGATTTTCTCTGGTCCCAGATTAAAGCCTGTGTTAATGTATATATAACAGGCCAAACCCGGATATAAGAGAAACCCGGATATAAGAGAGATTTTCTCTGGTCCTAAATTAGAGCCTGTGTTAATGTATATATAACAGGCCAAACCCGGATATAAGAGAAACCCGGATATAAGAGAGATTTTCTCTGGTCCCAGATTAGAGCCTGTGTTAATGTATATATAACAGGCCAAACCCGGATATAAAGAAACCCGGATATAAGAGATTTTCTCTGGTCCTAAATTAGAGCCTGTGTTAATGTATATATAACAGGCCAAACCCGGATATAAGAGAAACAAGGATATAAGAGATTTTCTCTGGTCCCAGATTAGAGCCTGTGTTAATGTATATATAACAGGCCAAACCCGGATATAAGAGAAACCCGGATATAAGAGAGATTTTCTCTGGTCCCAGATTAGAGCCTGTGTTAATGTATATAAAATAGACCAAACCCGGATATAAGAGAAACGGATATAAGAGATTTCTCTGGTCCCAGATTAAAGCCTGTGTTAATGTATATATAACAGACCAAACCCGGATATAAGAGAAACCGGATATAAAGAGATTTTCTGGTCCTAAATTAGAGCCTGTGTTAATGTGTATATATAACAGGCCAAACCCGGATATAAGAAAACCGGATATAAGAGATTTTCTCTGGTCCCAGATTGAGCCTGTGTTAATGTATATATAACAGGCCAAACCCGATATAAGAGAAACCCGGATATAAGAGATTTTCTCTAAATTAGAGCCTGTGTTAATGTATATATAACAGGCCAAACCTGGGATATAAGAGAAACGGATATAAGAGTTTTTCTGTCCCAGATTAGAGCCTGTGTTAATGTATATATAACACAAACCCGGATATAAGAGAAACCCGGATATAAGAGAGATTTTTTTGGTCCCAGATTCAGCCTGTGTTAATGTATATAAAAAATAGACCAAACCCGGATATAAGAGAAACCGGATTAAGAGATTTCTCTGGTCCCAGATTAGAGCCTGTGTTAATGTATATAAAATAGGCCAAACCGGATATAAGAGAAACCCGGATATAAGAGATTTTTCTGGTCCCAGATTAGAGCCTGTGTTAATGTATATATAACAGGCCAAACCGGATATCGGATATAAGAGAGATTTTCTCTGGTCCCAGATTAGAGCCTGTGTTAATTATATAATGTAAACCCTGATATAAGAGAAACCCGGATATAAGAGATTTTTCTGGTCCTAAATTAGAGCCTTGTTAATGTATATATGTTCCAAACCCGGATATAAAGAAACGGATATGATTTTTCTGGTCCCAGATTAGAGCCTGTTTTTATATTCAGCCCAAACCTGGATATAAGAGAAACCCGGATATTTTTTCTTTCCCCAGATTAGAGCCTGTGTTAATGTATATATAATAGGCCCAAACCAGATTAAGAGAAACCCGGATATTTTTTTTTCTTCTGGTCCCAATTAGAGCCTTGTTAATTTTTAACAGGCTTCTGATATAAGAGAAACCGGATATAAGAGAGATTTTCTCTGGTTTTAGAGCCTTTTTAATGTATATCGTCAAACTGATTTTTCTTTTTCCTTCCCCTTAGAGCCTGTGTTTATATTTAACAGGCCAAACCCGGATTTTATCCTTCTTCAAATTAGAGCCTGTGTTTCTTATCAGGCCAAACCCGGATATTTTCCGGATATTCTTCCCGATTAGAGCACTGTTTATTTCTTTTTTTCCTTTTTCTCTCACTGTTAGAGCCTTGTTTTTTATCCTTCCGGATATCCGGATATGTTTTTTCTTTTTCCTTCTTGTTAATGTATATATCTTTCTTTTTTAAGAAACCCTTTTTCTGGTCCCAAATTAGAGCCTTTTAATGTATATTAACAGGCCAAACCCGGATATGAAACCCGGATATAAGAGAGATTTTCTCTGGTCCAGATTCTGTTATCACTGTTTCAAACCGGATTTTCCGGATATTTTTTCTGGTCTAAATTAGAGCCTGTTTAATGTTTTTTCGGATATAAGAGAGATTTTTTCTGGTCCCAGATTAGAGCCTGTGTTAATGTTTTTCCTTCTTCGTCCGGATGAGATTTTCTTTCCTTTTTCCTTCTTCGTCACTGTTTCGGATTTTTTTTTCCCTTAGAGCCGTCACTGTATATATAACAGGCCAAACCTTTTATAAGAGAAACCCGGATTTTTTCTCTGGTCCCAGATTAGAGCCTGTGTTTCTTTATTTTTTCCTTCGGATTAAGAGAAACCCTGATATAAGAGATTTTCTCTGGTTTTAGAGCCTGTGTTCCTTGTATATATAACAGGTCAAACCCGGATATTCCCGGATATTTTTCTCTGGTCAGATTAGAGCCTGTGTTAATTATATTTAGGCCAAAACCCTTCTTCGTCACTTTTTCTTTCCTTTTTCTATATTCGTCAAACCTGATATTTCGGATATTTTTTTCTTCTTCCCAAATTAGAGCCTGTGTTTTATATTTCGGATTAAGAGAAACCCTTTTTCTGGTCCTGTTTGTTAATGTATATTTTTTTTTCTTCTAAGTGAAACCCTGATTTTTTTCTGGTCCTTTAGAGCCTTGTTAATGTATTTCAGGCCAAACCCGGATATAAGAGAAACGGATATAAGAGAGATTTTCTGTCCCAAATTAGAGCCTTTATATAACAGGCCAAACCTTCTTGGATATAAGAGATTTTCTCTGGTCCCAGATTAGAGCCTGTTTTAATTTATAACAGGCCAAACCCGGATATAAGAAACCCGATTTCTTTTTTCTTTTCCCAAATTCTTAATGTATATATCCAAACCCGGATATTTCCGGATTTTTTTTCCCAAATTCTTCGTCAAACCTGTAAGAGAAACCCGGATATTTTTTCTTGGTCCTTCTTCGTCAGCCTGTGTTTGAATTAACTTTTTTCCTTTTTCTTCTAAATTTCAGCCTGTTTAATTTCTTTTTATCCTTCTTCGGATATAAGAGAAACCTAGGGATACTGATTTTCTCTGGTTAAATTAGAGCCTTTTTATATAACAGGCCAAACCCGGACCCTTCTTCGTGTCTCTGGAGTTTTCTTTTTCCTTCTTCGTCACTGTTTCTTTCTTTTTTTTCCTTCTTTTTACTATAAAAATCTTTTTTTTCTTTTTTTTTCTTTTGTTGGGGTTCACTGTTTGCCTATAGTTTTTCCTTTTACGTCCGGGTCTTTCTTCTAGGTTTTTTTTTAAGAGGTGATTTCACGTGATTAGAGGCTTCTTCGTACTGATTTCTTTTTTTTCTTCTCGGACGATTGGGTATTTCGATCACTGTTTCTTTCTTTTTCCTTCTTGGAATATTTCTTTCTTTTTCCTTCTTCGTCTCGATGATCGAATTTTAAATAATCGAGTCACTGTTTCTTCTTCGTTCTTTTTTCGCCCTTTTTTCTTTCTTTTTCCTTCTTCGTCACTGTTTCTTTCTTTTTCCTTCTTCGTCACTGTTTCTTTTTTTTTTTTCCTTCTTCGTCACTGTTTCTTTCTTTTTTTTCCTTCTTCGTCACTGTTTCTTTCTTTTTTTCCTTCTTCGTCACTGTTTCTTTCTTTTTTCCTTCTTCGTCACTGTTTCTTTCTTTTTTTTTCTTCGTCACTGTTTCTTTTCTTTTTTCCTTCTTCGTCATTGTTTTCTTTTTTTTTCCTTCTTCGTCACTGTTTCTTTTTTTCTTTTTTCCTTCTTCGTCACTTTTCTTTCTTTTTTCCTTCTTCGTCACTGTTTCTTTCTTTTTTCTTCTTCGTCACTGTTTCTTTCTTTTTTTCTTCTTCGTCACTGTTTCTTTCTTTTTTCTTCTTCGTCACTGTTTCTTTCTTTTTTCCTTCTTCGTCACTGTTTCTTTCTTTTTTCTTCTTCGTCACTGTTTCTTTCTTTTTTCTTCTTCGTCACTGTTTCTTTCTTTTTCCTTCTTTTCTGTTTCTTCTTTTTTTCCTTCTTCGTCACTGTTTCTTTTTTTTTTTTTTCTTCTTCGTTTCTTTTTTTTCTTTTGTTTTTTTTTTTTTCCTTCTTCGTCACTGTTTTTCTTTTTCCTTCTTTTTTCCTTCTTCGTCTTTGTTTCTTTCTTTTTTCCTTCTTCGTCCTGTTTTCTTTTCTTTTTCCTTCTTCGTCACTGTTTCTTTCTTTTTTCCTTCTTCGTCACTGTTTCTTTCTTTTTTCCTTCTTCGTCATTGTTTCTTTCTTTTTTTCTTCTTCGTCACTGTTTCTTTCTTTTTTCTTCTTCGTCACTGTTTCTTTCTTTTTTCCTTCTTCGTCACTGTTTCTTTCTTTTTTCCTTCTTCGTCATTGTTTCTTTCTTTTTTCCTTCTTCGTCACTGTTTCTTTCTTTTTTCTTCTTCGTCACTGTTTCTTTCTTTTTTCCTTCTTCGTCACTGTTTCTTTCTTTTTCCTTCTTCGTCACTGTTTTTTTTTTTTTCTTCTTCGTCACTGTTTCTTTCTTTTTTCTTCTTCGTCACTGTTTCTTTCTTTTTTCTTCTTCGTCACTGTTTTTTTCTTTTTTCCTTCTTCGTCACTGTTTCTTTCTTTTTTCTTCTTCGTCACTGTTTCTTTCTTTTTTCTTCTTCGTCACTGTTTCTTTCTTTTTTCTTCTTCGTCACTGTTTCTTTCTTTTTTCCTTCTTCGTCATTGTTTCTTTCTTTTTTCCTTCTTCGTCACTGTTTCTTTCTTTTTTTCTTCTTCGTCACTGTTTCTTTCTTTTTTCCTTCTTCGTCACTGTTTCTTTCTTTTTCCTTCTTCGTCACTGTTTCTTTCTTTTTTTCTTCTTCGTCACTGTTTCTTTCTTTTTTCTTCTTCGTCACTGTTTCTTTTTTTTTTTCCTTCTTCTGTTTCTTTCTTTTTTCCTTCTTCGTCACTGTTTCTTTCTTTTTTTCTTCTTCGTCACTGTTTCTTTCTTTTTTCCTTCTTCGTCACTGTTTCTTTCTTTTTTCCTTCTTCGTCACTGTTTCTTTCTTTTTTCCTTCTTCGTCACTGTTTCTTTTTTTTTTCTTCTTCGTCACTGTTTCTTTCTTTTTTCTTCTTCGTCACTGTTTCTTTCTTTTTTCTTCTTCGTCACTGTTTCTTTCTTTTTTCCTTCTTCGTCACTGTTTCTTTCTTTTTTCCTTCTTCGTCACTGTTTCTTTCTTTTTTCCTTCTTCGTCACTGTTTCTTTCTTTTTTCCTTCTTCGTCACTGTTTCTTTCTTTTTTTCCTTCTTCGTCACTGTTTCTTTCTTTTTTCCTTCTTCGTCACTGTTTCTTTCTTTTTTCCTTCTTCGTCACTGTTTTCTTTCTTTTTTTTCCTTCTTCGTCACTGTTTCTTTCTTTTTTCCTTCTTCGTCACTGTTTCTTTCTTTTTCCTTCTTCGTCACTGTTTTCTTTTTTTCTTTTTTTTTCCTTCTTCGTCACTGTTTCTTTCTTTTTTCCTTCTTCGTCACTGTTTCTTTCTTTTTTCCTTCTTCGTCACTGTTTCTTTCTTTTTTCCTTCTTCGTCACTGTTTCTTTCTTTTTTCCTTCTTCGTCACTGTTTCTTTCTTTTTTCCTTCTTCGTCACTGTTTCTTTCTTTTTCCTTCTTCGTCACTGTTTTTTTTTCTTTTTCCTTCTTCGTCACTGTTTCTTTCTTTTTTCCTTCTTCGTCACTGTTTCTTTCTTTTTCCTTCTTCGTCACTGTTTCTTTTTTTTTTCCTTCTTCGTCACTGTTTTTCTTTTTTCCTTCTTCGTCACTGTTTCTTTCTTTTTTTTTTCCTTCTTCGTCACTGTTTCTTTCTTTTTCCTTCTTCGTCACTGTTTTTTCTTTTTTTTTCTTCTTCGTCACTGTTTCTTTCTTTTTTTCTTCTTCGTCACTGTTTCTTTTTTTTTTCTTCTTCGTCACTGTTTTTTTTTTTTTCCTTCTTCGTCACTGTTTCTTTCTTTTTTTCTTCTTCGTCACTGTTTTTTTTTTTTCTTCGTCACTGTTTTTTTTTTTTCCTTCTTCGTCACTGTTTCTTTCTTTTTCTTCTTCGTCACTGTTTTTTCGTCACTTTTTTTCTTCTTCGTCACTGTTTCTTTCTTTTTTCTTCTTCGTCACTGTTTTTTTTCTTTTTTCTTCTTCGTCACTGTTTCTTTTTTTTTCTTCTTCGTCACTTTTTTTTTCTTTTTCCTTCTTCGTCACTGTTTTTCTTTTTCTTCTTCGTCACTGTTTCTTTCTTTTTCTTCTTCGTCACTGTTTCTTTCTTTTTTCTTCTTCGTCACTGTTTCTTTCTTTTTTCCTTCTTCGTCACTGTTTCTTTCTTTTTCTTCTTCGTCACTGTTTCTTTTCTGTTTTTTCTTCTTCGTCACTGTTTTTTTTTTTTTTTCTTCTTCGTCACTGTTTCTTTCTTTTTTTTCCTTCTTCGTCACTGTTTTTTCTTTTTTTTCTTCTTCGTCACTGTTTCTTTCTTTTTTTTCTTCTTCGTCACTGTTTTTTTTTTTTCCTTCTTCGTCACTGTTTTTTCTTTTTCTTCTTCGTCACTGTTTCTTTCTTTTTTCTTCTTCGTCACTGTTTCTTTCTTTTTTCTTCTTCGTCACTGTTTTTTCTTTCTTTTTTTCTTTTTCTTTTTTTCTTTTCACTGTTTTTTCTTCTTCGTCACTGTTTCTTTCTTTTTTCTTCTTCGTCACTGTTTCTTTCTTTTTTCTTCTTCGTCACTGTTTCTTTCTTTTTTCTTCTTCGTCACTGTTTCTTTCTTTTTTCTTCTTCGTCACTGTTTCTTTCTTTTTTCCTTCTTCGTCACTGTTTCTTTCTTTTTTCTTCTTCGTCACTGTTTCTTTCTTTTTTTCTTCTTCGTCACTGTTTCTTTCTTTTTTCCTTCTTCGTCACTGTTTCTTTCTTTTTTCTTCTTCGTCACTGTTTCTTTCTTTTTTCTTCTTCGTCACTGTTTTTTTCTTTTTTTCTTCGATCTTACTTCCTCGATGTATACACTGACTATATTTACATATAGCTCTGCACCTTATATTGAGCACTTTTCTTCCACATTTATAGCATATGATGTATTATCTAGTAATCTCCCTTAATAGAACTCTCCGAATGTAGGAGCAATTAACTCCCTTACTCACTAACGTCTTGTCTCTCTGTTATAAGGGGACCCCAGAAAACGAAACAGCATATTTAAAAACTCAATAACTTTACAGTATCATGGTTTTCTTTTGAGCTTATATCTTTCTTACAACCGATGGAAATTTTCATACACCTTTTTTCTCTTTTTAGATTTGCGACGCCATCTTTGTTAACGTTCGTATTCCGAATGTCCAGAACTTTTCCTGGTTTGTCTAGATTTATTGTATATAAGATACAATTGTGGCACAAGGCCGAAAATAGGAGGGGGATGTGCGGAAGCTGTTCATCACTTACTATCATATCCCTCGCTAAGGGTACCTCTAGGTGGTGTAATGGTTAGCAAGCTTGTCTCGCTCAGAACTATTGCGACTGAGTAGTGAGTTCGATCCTCACTGGGTACCTCATACTTTCGGCCTTGTGCCACATCTGAGCTAATCACTATACCTCGCTAATCAGATTCTCGACTCATTCACTCATTAAAATTTGCACATGTACCAAAAGAACATCCATCATCATTCATTCCTCCATATGCCACAATACCTTATATTCTCAGAGGACTTACAAAAACACCTCGTGACATAAAAAAACAATTATAAAATTCTATATATAAAAATCTATCTATGATACGTAATGAGTTGAGGGGAGAGATTGAACCCCAAAACAAACTAAAATATCAAAACAAATACACAAAGGATAACTGATGCTAGTTGGACTCGTCAAACCCCCAAAAGAATTCAGAGAGGCAGCTGTATTTTGCCTTTAGACAAATTCAAGAGGCTCTCTCACTAAGGGAGACGGAAGGGATAAAATAAATACAGCCATGGAGAAAGGAAAAAGTTGGCACAGTCGAGATGAAAAAAGAGATCAAAAACAAACTGGGGAGGTTGGGAATCTCGATTTGGATCATAACCAAAGTAAATGCCGGGGACAGGCCGGGAACGACATTTACTCATATTAACTAGTTACACAAAAAAGGGTCTATCCTAACCAGGGGAGGGATCCACAGGAAACTACCCTGATGTGACGTAGCTGGACCTAAAAAAGAAAATCAAATCTAGCCCCGTTCACGCGAACCAGGCTTGCCCCAGTCACCGACCTTTCGCTGAAATTTGTCGAAAGCAATCGCTTTCTATCAGTTGTAATCTTCATCTTTTCCTGGTTTGTCAATTCACTTTTATTGCTTATCATTCATTTAATGTTTCTCAAATATCTTTTGTGATGTTTTTCAAACATTTTTTTTTGTTTTTATTAAACCAGTATTTTCAATGACTTTTTGGATTACTCTTTGATTTCTCTGTTCAACTGTTTAGCAGTTACCAATCTTGTGTTCACATCACTCAGTAACATCAGAACATCTCATTTTTGAGTTTATATCTTTCTTATGATCAATGTCAATCTTTATAAAACTGAAATTAAAAAACGAAAGACAAATAAGTATTTTATATTTACATTGATATGCAAGATGATAAAAACCTATCGAGTCGCATAATAAAACGTCTAGTAAGCAAATTATTGTAATTATTTCTAATAAATATTCTATGTTGAAGTTCACGTGGTATATTTCGGATATAAATAAAAGTATATACTAAAAAGGTTGCCAACATCAGGTGGATGATGCCAAATATTCACTGGAATAATTAAATCGGACAATGAATCTGTTTGTGTCTGTCTACCTATTTCAGCGGGTTCTTTCTTTCTAACATTTCTTTTGTTCTTCTTTTTTGCCGCTGATTTCTTTTCGCCACTGTCTCTTTCATTCTCCTTCGTTCTTGTATCTCTTTCTGTCTTTGTTACTGCTTCTATTTTGTTACTTCTTTCTTTCTTTTTTTTCTCTTGTCATATTTTCTTTCTTTTTTTTTTACCGCTTCTTACATTCTGCTTTACTCTTCTTTTTTTATCCCTTCTTCGCCAGTGTTTCTTTCGTTCTTCTTCGATTTTGACTCTTCTTTCTTTCTTTCTTTCTTTCTTTCTTTCTTTCTTTCTTTCTTCGCCGCTGTTTCTTCCTTTCATCTTCGATTTTACCTCTTCTTTGTTTCTTTGTTCCTTTTTCTGTTTTCTTCACCACTGTTTCTTACTTTCTTCTTCGATTTTAGCTCTTCTTTCTTTCTTTCTTTCTTTCTTTCTTTCTTTCTTTCTTTCTTTTCGATTTTACCTCTGTTTCTTTCTTTCTTTCTTTCTTTCTTTAACACTCTTCTTTCTGTCTTTCTTTTTTACCTTTCTTTTCTTTCTTTCTTTCTTTCTTTCTTTAACACTGTTTCTTTCTGTCTTCTTCGATTTTACCTCTTCTTTCTTTCTTTCTTTCTTTCTTTCTTTAACACTGTTTCTTTCTGTCTTCTTCGATTTTACTTCCTCTTTTTTCTTCCTTCCTTATTACTTTCTCTTTGTCACTGCTTCTTTTAGTTTTCTTCACTCTTGGCTCCTTTTCTTTTTTCGTCACTATTTCTTTTATTCTTCTTCGCTTCTGTTTTCCTTTCTTTCTTTCTTTTTTTTCTTTCTTTCTTTCTTTCTTTCTTTCTTTCTTTCTTTCTTCTTCGCCACTGTTTCATACTTTCTGCTTCGATATTACTTCCTATTGTCTTCTTTGTCACTGCTTTCTCTTTTTCATTGCTTCTTTCAGTTTTCTTAGCTCTTGTCTCCCTTTCTTCACTACTTCTTTTATTCTGCTTCGCTCCTGCCTTTCTTTCTTTCTTTCTGCTTCGATATTACCTCTCGATTCTTTCTTTGTCACTAGTGCGTCTTTCATTCTTTTTCACTCTTGTCACACATTCTTTTTCACTGTTTTCATTTTTTTGCGCTCTTGTCTTCTTTTATTTCTATTTCAGTTTATTCATATCTATCTATCTATCTATCTATCTATCTATCTATCTATCTATCTATCTATCTATCTATCACAGCCTGTTTCTATCTATCTATCTATCTATCTATCTATCTATCTATCTATCTATCTATCTATCTATCTTCAGATATGCTTGTGGCTGTATGTGTTATAGATTGTCGCAATTATTTTCATAAAATATTACTATTATTTACATATTGATGAGTCATAGTCTTTTCATTATTGACACCTGAACTATTGTCCTCACCTTTGTTCTTGTTATCACAGCGTTTCGACCGTTGCGTCATTCAGCCATCATCATGTATATGTCATCTTGGGTAACTTAATGGGAATTTCGAACTGAACACTCCCCAGCCATTGAACTTAAAATTGTAGAGAGGATTTGGATTCAGTGGAGACGAAGCGAACAGTAACTGAGCTGTACTAAAAACCTTTAAATATAAATAATGATAACACCTCACCGTAGAAATTCCGACAGGAATCATAGCCATTTCATCTTGCAAATTAATCGAAATATCTTCAGTCCAGGAACTTAAATTTCTGATGAATTTTAAACTTATATATAATATGCACAGGAAATAGAACATATGTTAATCTTACTGCTATGAATATCATCAGTAATTATATTCTTTATATTAAATTTGCTGATGTCCACGTTTTAGTGGGTGTAAGAGTTCATGACTTAGATTGTACTTGTTTATAATAAGAGTGAAATAGTTCCTTAGTCCTGAAAAGTCCTGAAAATTTCCCCCACATATCATCTTATGGTGAGGTGAAATGAAGCGAATGTTTAACTATCTTCTGCTTCACAGTGTTTGCTGTCAATTAAAATTTGTTATTGTCACTATTGCAAGAGAATACGTTTTTCGCAATATCAGTCAAAGGGATGGTTAATTGTTTTTGTATATAGTAATTGCTAAAAAAATATAGTGTAATTAGTAGCACAAAAAGGATAGCAAAATCGATTCTATTTGATTCAGGTGAATTTCCAAAGAAAAAAAAGAAAAAAATCGATAATGTATGTTGGGGAAAAACTGTTATGTGAAATTGCTTTTTATAAGTTTTTCTTGTCGTCACATGAAAAATAAAAGAGAAATTATAGTCTTACACAAAACAGCTACAAACAGTAATTGTTACAATAAAATATATTTTTGCGTAACAGAAAATTGTAAAAACCTAATTTCATCAAGCGAAATAAAAGTTTTTTCATGTTAATACTTTCCTTTGGTTTCAATATGTATGCATACGAAATTTAGGTTTCTAAATGAAACGGTGACTTCGTGTATAATAAAGAGACAAACTCCTTCAAATTATATGCATAGATATTGTTATACTAAAACTCGCAAGGCTGTACTAATTAAACGTCTTGGGTAAGACGATAAACTACATCCGCGTACAGAGTAAGACGATAAACTACATCCAACAGCGAGGCCTCTGATCAGGAGATTTTAAGGGGCGTGGAACAACCTCTTAATTGCTGGTTATTCCCAGGTCAACCCTGCCCCGGGTTGGTAGCATCTGTTAGGGTTCCAGCTATGGGCAAATAGTTAACACCTAAACTGGGGTCAAAGCACTATGAATGTGTAAAAATAGGTTTTAATACCAGCAATATATTTTTGTAAAAAAAATTAGTAAAATCTCTTCGCAAACAAAATTTTAAAGGTGAATTAAACTAAAAATCACTCGATGAATGCTATGATCCTTGTTTTTAAAAATTATAAACTGTGTAAGGTCGTTTCTTAATACGCAAGTACTTTCAACTGTACATTCAGTCATCTTCAGGCATGGAAATTATTTTGTTTTTGGTAAAATTCAGGTAGCATCCGAGACGAAAAAATTAAATGCGAATCGAAATATGTTTTTTTTGTTTGCGAAGGGATTTCGCCATTTTATATCATTAAATTTACTAATCAACTTTTTGTATGAATGATTCATTGTAATATATATATATATATATATATATATATATATATATATATATATATATATATATATATATGTGTGTGTGTGTGTGTGTGTGTGTGTGTGTGTGTGTGTATGTGAAATATAGTTTTAAGATGTGCTATATTTATGGGATACAGTGCTCAATATCAGAGATAGTGTGTGTAAATATAAATTGAACATAGAAGTCAACACTTAGAGGCGACAGTCTGTTTCATGCTAGACGCAATCGTCAGGCCACGTGCGTCGAGCATGAAACAAACAGTCACCTCTAAGTGTTGAATTCTATGTTCACTTATATATATATATATATATATATATATATATATATATATATATATATATATATATATTGTTACACATCCGGCATTAGGGAGGACAGTTAATAATTTTTGAAATACATCAATACATTTCTAATGCAATTATTCCTTCTGCTTGGATTTAAAAGATACAGATTCTAAAACGAATGATCACGGCATCTAAAAAAGAGATCAAGCCAATGCCGAAAAAAAAAAAAAACAAAACAAAAAACAAACAAAAATACAAAAAAAAAACTTTTCATAGAAAAAAATGCAGAAATGATTGTAGTTATTCGTCAATATGCTAGTTTATTTGTTACAGACCTTCACTTTCAGGTTTCACTGAAGCAGTCCTGACATAAAATGCCAATTGGGTAAAAAAGCAGAGAGCATATTTTCTCCCTTTTTTTATATTAATAACCACTAAGACTGATTGACTGTGTGTTTGTAA
The DNA here is from genome assembly GCA_903632075.3 of Acanthosepion pharaonis. Classification (NCBI taxonomy): domain Eukaryota; kingdom Metazoa; phylum Mollusca; class Cephalopoda; order Sepiida; family Sepiidae; genus Acanthosepion; species Acanthosepion pharaonis. Next base: position 463,858 of record CAHIKZ030000649.1, read on the forward strand.
TTTCATTCTTATTTTCTTATCGAGAAAACATTCCACGCGACCGCAATAATATTTACTACAATTCTTCTCTCCCATAAATATTCATCCTCTCACCAAATATTTTCCTCCATTAACTACTGGACACTACAGATGGATTTGAAGATTTGATTTTTTACGGCTCATCAACCTTTTTCAGGCGAGTTAAAGCCAGGAAATATTTTCAGATTGTAAGAATATTTTGTAGATAATAATGATTTACTGATACACGTCCTACTAATTAAATTATACCTGGTTTTCAGAAGTGGTGGATTCATGCCTTTTTCAAGTGCATTTGTGCGTGTGAATATAACGTACCTGTCTTCAACTGGAACTCGGCTGTCCAAATTTTCAGTTCCGATCAGTTATTCATTACACCGCCCGCACACCCAAGCTTACAGCACCTGATATTCCCAAGCGGTCACCCATTAGGGTACTGACTAGACTACGTTACTTAACTCCGGTAATCGTTTGAGGACCGGTGTTTCACCATGATATGCCCGTAAGCCAATAACCACTGAGAATCATCGATACGAAAATCACATGTAACCAATGAAGTTAATGGCACGTGGAACTAGAACAGTCTACCCCAGTGAGCGAAATAAGGGGTTCATTTCGACATTCCAACCACCTGAAGAAGGCCGGAGTGTACAACGACCGAAACGTTGTAATAAATATGGCGACAAAGATGAAGACAATAGTCTGAATAAAAGGTTTTTCGTTTGTATGCATTTTCATGAAAAATATTGTCTAAATTATAATTTGTAATGCATTTCTGTAATAAAAAATATTTTCATTTTTTTTTGCATTAAATATATAATCATAGCATTCCTAGTAAAACTTGCATTATACATATGATATACATTAAAAACCAAAAAGGAATGAGTGTATGCTTTACACACAGACACGCATACACACTCACTGACAGACATGCACGCACAAAGAAAAATATCAACGTTGAACCAATGAAAAGTGCAAACGAGAAATATGAACAGTCATTTGCTGATATCCACTGACGAATGGACTGAATATATTTCTGGAAGGTCCATCTACAGAACTCCAGAGTCAGGATGCTGAAAATAACGTCAGTCAGCGATGGTTTAAATTTAAAAATAAGGGTAGATTGTTTTCGTTTCTATCATTTTCGTTGTTACAGGCTAACCATTCTAGGATATCAACGGAGTAAAAGCTAGAATCTGTAGGTCATCAAGGGAACAGCTGCCGGTTATGACACACATACCTTGAACTTTTACCCCGTGTTAATTGATCATGTAATTTGTGTTTTGTATAAGCACTGAGGGTTGAGTCAATGTGATGTATTAACTACAATTATTTGCAATTAGCGTAACTTCAGTGTTCCTTCGGCCCGTAGCAACCACATGAATGTAGGTAATTATGTAGGGAGTGAAGTAGGTGAAATTTTTAAATAATGTGCAGGACATATATATATATATATATATATATATATATATATATATATATATATCCGACAATTATTTTAAGAAATGTTTATGTTTATACATTCTTTTTATAGATACAAATATTTAAGTAAATGCTCTGTTTCTAATAAACAGTATTAATAACATTTACCAGCCTGTCCGAGACATTTTCATAGAAAATATTCGTCCTCCAGTAAATGTTACTAATACTGTTTATACAGAGCATTTACTTAAATATTTGTATCCATAAAAAGAATGCATAAACATAAAAAAATGTCTTGATATATATATATTGTCATCCACAGACAGACTGTTTCGCTGTATCACAGCTCATTAGTGAGGCTAGATGTCCGGTTGTCTTTAGCTAGGATTGAAACCCGACTAAATTGGTGTCAGTCAGGAATTCTACCACTAAGCCGCTGGTGCACCGCAGAATGAAGGTGAATCTAAGCGTATTTATTTTTAGACTGGGAGAACTTGATTCGATTTACCGAAGAGTCTTGCATTATTAGCCGTAATAGTCACTGTTTACAAACCCACACTTTCTCCGCAGGGAGCTCAACTGAAATAAAATTTTCAGGAGCATATATATTGTCATCCACAGACACACTGTTTCGCTGTATCACAGCTCATCGGTGGGGCTAGATGTCCGGTTGCCTCTAGCTAAGATAATTTTGATTATTTGCAGGATACTGAGTATATTTAACGATCATGCGTTACGTCTTACGTAGAACCGTTCAAAATAAAAAAGAATTCAGATTTAAAAATGTTTGGAAGAGTGCGGTTCTTAAAGTGTCAGAAATAATGTTAAAATAAAGCGCGAACAGAGTGCTGAACTGTTACGTAATATCTAATCTCCAGTATGGCAGTGAACACTGAAAAAATTTCCTCTTAGATGGAGAAAAGACTTGAAGCAAAAGCGATGTCGTTCGACCGATGAATGCTAAGAATACCATGGACAAAGCATATAAGCAATGAGGAAGGCTTAAGGAAGATAGAAGCAACAAAGGACCCTCTACATCCAATCTGTTGAAATTTCAAGCAAGAGAGATGTGGTTCGACCGATGAATGCTAAGAATACCATGGACAAAGCATATAAGCAATGAGGAAGGCTTAAGGAAGATAGAAGCAACAAAAGTCCCTCTACATGCAATCTGTTGAAATTTCAAGCAAAAGAGATGTGGTTCAACCGATGAATGGTAAGAATACCATGGACAAAGCATATAAGCAATGAGGAAGGCTTAAGGAAGATAGAAACAAAGGAACTTATAAATTCAATCTGTTGAAATTTCTGGGACACATAATGAGAAAAGACGGCCTAGAGAGTTTAACACTAACAAGACATACTACAGGCAAAACAAACAAAGGGAAACAGTGAGGAGCAAACTGAACGTGTTTATGTGAATAGGAAGCAGAACAGAAAGTAAAATTATGGTAAAGGGTTGGAATTACTTAAAGCAACAAATAGCAGGAAGTTTTGAATAACCGTGATCGACCACGTACTAACAGCACTTAACACATAAAAGAAGACGTCCCCATCCAATTTTCCTTTATGCATCAATTTCTACACGAGCCTCCAGAGGGTATCAACGCTATATTACATTTCAGCTTATACGAAGTTCAAACGATATATTTTTCTTATCTTTTCTCGTATGACTTCTCCTATGGGCCTGTCACTACTATTATTATTATCAGTTCTCCGAATGATAGTTTTATAAATTGATTCTGTTACTGAGACGAAAACCGCGACTTAGTTTGTTTCAGTTAAAATCGTAAAACAGGACAATTCGAGAATTTTCTACGTCGTTTATATTCCACTGTACTCAATCCCAAACAAACAATATACTTTTAAAGCATCCATTAAAACAGTTCTGGCATTCTGCAATCCCAACGCGAAAAGAGACACGACATTAAATTGATGAAAAAAAGACAATTATTTTTCTTATTATTATTGGTTGAATATTATCGACGCTGACACTGGAGGAACAAATATACGAAGCCCAAAAGATCCATTATGACAGCCAGTCTTTGAAGGTATACCAAGCACATGCATCACAGCCAAATGTGCACAACAAGGGGATACTATTTACACTATTCGGACTATTGTCCTCATCTTTGTCGCCATATTTATTACAACGTTTCGACCGTTGTACGCTCTGGCCTTCTTCAGTATCTGTATATATTTATGAAATGAGGTATTATGTACAGTATGTACATTATTCGGACTATTGCCAGTGTGTTCGTGCAACGTTTGAATTTTTCTACACTTTTTTGGATTAACGTCCATCGCAGACAATGGCCGTCGGACGACTGATCGACAGTGAGACAATAGTGTCTGGGAGTGATGAAAATCTCATGCAATCACGGATGACGTAATATTTTTCGAGGCCAAAAAATTTCATCATACACGCCGAAAATAGATTCAAATTACTGCCCACCACTGCAAATGACTTTATCTGAGGAACAAATAGAAATCGATTACACTCCAGTGGGTCTAAAACTGACCGTATGGTGAAAGAAAGGAAACACAAAATGTTTGTTTCAATTAATATGTACAAGGGTGTAGAACAGGTTGTGTCAAAGGTAGTTTGCCCAACACCTGAAATTGTCACGAAACGGAAATATCAACCTGAAAACTAGTCATGTTCATAAATTGCCTTGTCAGATAGAGACTTTCATATGTATACCATGTCAAACCCGATTAGAAATATTTAAACTATCAGCAGTATACAACCGATCCGTAAGGTCAATAGTTATAAAAGGTTTACAGAAAGTGAAATCTGAGCTTTAAACTTTGTGGAGTGGTGCTATAGTTTCGCAAACAATGAAATGTACCAAATAACAGAAACCACATCACTTGAGGACAAGGAACAGCGGTAACAACTAAAATGGATAGCACATCTAACTCGAAGAGAAAATAATGAAATAATGAAGATATTGTCATTTCACACAAGCCCAGAAGGTGAGGAAGGAGACCGCCATCAATACGGGAAAGAACCATAACAGCTATTGAATTTCAAAAACTCATTTTCCTAAAAATTGTTTTAAGTGAAAAGATTTTATAAATTTCAACCGAAAGTACTGGCTGTTCAGTCAATGAATTCTTTGTTGGTAAAACAGCTATTATTACCATTACCTTTACCATTACTATTATCCTTACCATTGTCATTACCATTAGCATACTTTTACCGTTACATTTACTATTACCATTACCATTGAAATGCCATTCGCGTTAGCTTCACCATTACTATTCTCATTACCTCTACATTTACCATTGTCATTACCATTAGTATTACCTTTACTATTACCATTACCTTTACATTTACCATTACTATTTACCATTACCATTACCATTGTCATTACCATTAGCTTTATATTTACCAATACCATTGTCATTACATTTATTCTTACCTTTACTATTAGCATTACAATTATATTTACCATTACCATTGTTAATAGCATTAGCTTTTCCTCTAACATTACCATTTAACATTAAAATTACCATTACCTTTACTATTATCTTTACTTTTACCATTACATTGTTGTTTCCATTATTATTACTACTAACTTTACTATTACCATTACCATTTCCATTAACATTATCTTTACCATTACCATTACCATTATCTGTTTGAGTAATCCAGTCCAATCATCCTGTCTTCAAATGAAATTTTCCTCAAGTATCTAGATGTGACTTCCAAATCTCATTCTTTAAACAAAAACAAAAAAACAATCCTCTTAAAACTCGATTTTGATAATCCTCCACGACTTCCTCTCATGACAAGAAATGCCCAACTGGTTATGGTTAGGCAACTGTCGTACATTTTAATTAAACAAAGCAAAACGTATACATGAGAACACCTCCAATCAATTAAAATCAGAAGCCACAAGAGACACACCTGGTATTTCTTCATATTATTTTCACGGTGGAGATTTTAAATACCGGAAATAATTTTCATTGACTCTCTGTCAAATCTCAAAACATAGGATATTTTCTGTGTCTAATATGATTTTTTTTTGTTGCAACGTTGTTATACTGGGTTCAATTCTGATGATGTCAAGAAGTTTCTGGAGCCTCGTTCAAATCAGTTCAAGTGTTCCAATAACAATTGGCATAATGCATATACTTTCAACATTGAGCCACAACACTGAATTATTATTATTATTATTGTTGTTGCTGCTGTTGTTGATGATGATGATGTCTTTCTTTTTCGCCGTCCTTTTCTCCTTTATTCGTTCGTCATTTAAAGAAAGTAAATATTCGCCTGTAGCCTTTCTGCGTCTACTTCTTCGAGATCGCTAATTCTTTAAGGGAAGGTTAAATTATAAACGATTATCAGAGAAAATCTCTTTTCATATATCTTCAAAAGTTGCCTTTTATCATGGTACCTTTAAATTCTCTTGAAAGTAACGAACTGCTGAAACAGCCACCCCCTCTTAGTGAGTAGGGAAATCTATAATAAATATATTGTTGGGAAAATTAATGATAAAGTAGGAAAAAGATTTAGTGTTACAGGTTTCGTCCATTGGGACCTCATCGACCTAAAGTAATGCTTTTAATGAAGGAAAGGGGGAATATACAAACGCAAACATTAGTTATAATTATACATAGAAAAGAAATGCTTAAATTATTGTGTCCCTGTTTTTTAAACTTTTGAATTATTTTGTTTTTGGTAAAATTCACGCACTCTCTTAAATTTAAAAAAAAAATTCAACCATAGCGTTGCGACTGCACGTTTCAAAACTTTGTATCCGTTAACAATAACACATTTAAAAAAAATAAGATTTCTATTCACATAATATTTTTTTGTCTCGGATGCTATCTGAATTTTACCAAGAACAAAATAATTTTCATGCAGCAAGGGCGGACTATCATTGTTGTTTCGTCCGTGTGTTGTTCGATTTATTGAAAATTGTCATCTTTGATAATGGCTTATGCAAGCCGAAAGCTTAGATTAGATTTAAACATGTATCAATATGGCGTTTTCCTTTCGTCTTTCAATGATAATGTGATTAAGCTTATCAGACAATATGAAAGGAACTTACGTAAAATAAATAGACAAAACTTTTCTATATTATTTAATGAAACATGCATTAATGAAAAATTGCTGCCTAAATATACACAATATATATATGTTATAAAATATATAACATATAATATATAAATATACACAATATATAGCATATAATATATAACATATATAAATATACACAATATATATATGTTATAAAATTTTAAAAATAAATAATTTCAATATATATATATATATATATATATATATATATATATATATATATAAAAGTTGTATTTAGTCAGCAAATACTCTTGGAAAAGTATAAAACAATCGCTCTCTACGTGTTAATAAGAGAACAGACTAGGCTTACCAGCATTGCTTGCCAATAAACCAAAATCAGAGAAGGGCTTAATATTAATATCCAAGTTAGACCGCACTATTACTCTCTGCTCAAGTGCAACAGAAACGATCTAGTTTTGAAAAGAACGATCGCAGGTGATGGAAAATAGATTTGTATACAGTTATGTGAAACGAAAAGGTCCTTGAAGAAACGAAATGCGCCACCAGTAACCACTCCAAAAGACTTAGGAGAAGCTGCAGCGTATCTTGTGGGATTGTGCATTATGAGCTTCCTCCGAAAAATCAGACACTGAATTCAAATAATTAGGAGCAGTCATTCGACCAGTTAAAAGCAAAAATTGATTAAAAGCATTCGGAATTGTCCAATCGGAAGGATGAGGGTCATCTTCTACCATAACAACACCCACACCACAGGACGGAAGAAATTAGTACAGATTAGTAGAGATATTCTGCTACAGACGTCGTACTCACTTAAGCTTGCACCTTTAGTTTACAACTCATATGAACTTCTACAATATTTTCTTAACAAGAAGAACTTCAGTTCTCGTGAAATTTCACTCAGAATTTCTGGGAAGCTGGAATCCTGAAATAGTCTCGAAGATAGTGATAGAACCAAATGATACTTATATGGTTGAATAAGTCGAGGGAACCTCGGCGTGGTGTAATGGTTAGCAAGCTTGTCTCGCTCGATCAGTTATGACTGAAAAGTGAATTCGATCCTCACTAGGTGCCCCATACTTTCGGCCTTGTGCCACATCTAAGCTACGCTTAGAAAATAATTATATGGTTGAATAAATCTATGTATACATATTTAAATATTTTTTTTAATTCACTGAAAAGTACCATGACCTTTGTTCCAAGCAAATAATGAATGAAAAAAAGGAGTTGACCAAAGGATGAAGTTTGTAGTCTAATTGTCTGAGTCAAGCAAGTTCACCATATTATTTTGTCACCTCCGAAAGGCGGGAAATAAGAACCCCGTATGTTTGTGATTCCCACATTTATCACGGCCTTGTGCCATATTCCTTCAGTAGAAACAGTTTAATACTCTTATCTATAATGTTTCTCTTTGGATCTTTGCAGGTCGCTTATATGCGTTCCACGTTGACAGCATGTATGTGCATTACGTGTACTTAAATCGCATGACTAATTCACGTGTATTTCCGCCATTCAAGTAAATACTTTATTGACATTTCTTTTGAATCATTTTTGTTAAATCACACCTCTGGATATATTACAAGAAGTACTAATATATAAGTATGATTGAAACTAGGTGGAAAAATAAGATCCAAATAAGGGCGATCCAGCGCACGTCTCCTGATATATAATAAATTATTCTATTAGAGAGATAATTACAACTACAAGCAAAATTGGATAGAATAAAGAATATTTATCGACCGCGTCGCTATGCCTCGCTCTGGTTGGCTCAACTGGAAAAATAAGTTTCCAGCTTCGATATTCTGGCATTTGTAAAACCTATTACTGTCGATCACGAATTTAATACTTTTTCTCTTTGTATCAGTATTTTTACGTTCGTAATACCATATAAATCCTAACCCGAAGCCGTATTTCTTCCATCGTGTTTTTTTATTGTATTAATTTTTTTGTCACCATAGGAAACACGCGTAGAATTGCGTCTCATCCCCACGAGAGAGTTCTACCCATTATCCATACTTAAACTTTCTTCCTTTTTCCCGAAACATATTTAAAAGAACGCTATTTTATTTGTAGTGTATTAGTCGCCATTGATAAGTGCAGAGACATAATGGCGGGAAAGAAATCCATACAATCAGGTGTTTCTTTCAGTCTTGCCACTTGCAGTCTGACATATTTCGATTTCAGTTTGAGAAACATTATCTTGCTTATCGTCCAGTTTGGAACTATGAAGGTTTCGGAAATTGGTAATGTCGCAATCTGGAGACCAGTTCTAATCATTGATCTAAACTGAGGAGACCGATTTTGATTCTCAAGAATTTAGTTAGCGATTTTGGAAACATATTGCGTTTATCTTTCTTGCATTTGCCTTTAAGCATGTCTTCTGCGCATTTTTAAATTCTATGTTATTCATAACAGTTTCCTTACTTCTTTGAGTCAGTTTGTTGCATTAGGAAACTTCTTTCTAAATTTCTTTTCTTTTAGTTTTTCTTAAGTCTTTTTTTTATCATTTAACTCCATGAAAGGTGAAAATAGCATTAAGACGCAAGGGCTTACTGGAAGTGAAAGAGAATGAGAAGACATTAATGAGGAGAAAAGATAATAAGAGAACAGGGTTTAGGAAGACAGAACATGGCGATTGGCGTTGCATTTAAAATTTTTTGTAGGTATGCTGAGGATACCTTGGACCACACATGACGAGGTTTTGGAGAAAATCGAAACAAAAAGGAAACTTACACTTAACATCAGGAAGAGGCAGTTGAATTCACGTAATGAGGAAAGTGGGCTTGGAAAATCTGATACTCACGGGACAGATTGAGGTAAAGATGGATAAAGGAAAGCAGCGTATAAAATACTTGATAGACTTGAGCAAAGGGATGACAGAACAGGGTTTGGGAGAAGTAACTAAGACAAAACTTATTGAGAGCTACAAAGGAAAGGAAGATGTAGAGAGCCATGATTTCGTACGACCTGAGGAGATACGGCACATAAAAGCAGAGGTGACAGGAAAGCAAGAAACCGGAATAGAAATCCATACGTACGGACTACAAGAGAAGAAACAATTAGAATAGAACTTACGGTTGCATCTAGCTAGTTCAATAGTAAAACGATGAAACCTAGTTATCAATCTGGCCGTACGTCTAAATTCCTGCAGTTGAAGTACCATGAAGGAAAGAACATCAGAAAAATTGACATGAAAATATTTGTAGGAAAGAAAGAGGGAAAAACGCTGGGAAATTGTCTGGTTTTGTGATGCCAGGTAAGAATCGATTATATTACAGACCCTTCTTTGGATTTTGTCAAGAATCTCCAGATATATAATAGAAGCACCTAAGCAGGTGTAGTAGTAATATTCAATGCACGTATTATTGGTAGATTTATAAATATGAAAGATGGATTCTGTTTAGAAAAATTGTCTGACAAAAAAAAAAAAAATGTCAACTTTCCTAGCAGCAGATCTAGCAATTGATAGATTTATTTTATTTTTCTTGATTTTCTTTCGTTTTGCTTTTAATTGTCAACATTCATTCATTCATTCTTTTTTTTAAAAGCTCTAAATTCATTTTTGGCTGTAGTCATGCTTTGATTGAAATGATATACACATCTTTTTTTTTATTTCCCAAACTTCCATTTCTGTTTTGCTTTTTATTTTTCTTTCTTTCTTTCTTTCTTTCTTTCTTTCTTTCTTTCTTTCTTTCTTTGTATATTTTCTCCTCTGTTTATTTCCCGTACTTCTCTTTTTTTTTGCTTTTAATTCACAATATTATTTTTCTTTCTTTCTTTTTTCTTTCTTTTTTCTTTCTTTTTGTATGCTTTCTCCTCTGTTTATTTCCCATACGTCCCTTTCTTTTTTGCTTTTAATCCATTATATTCCTTCTTTCTTTCTTTCTTTCTTTCTTTCTTTCTTTCTTTCTTTCTTTCTTTTATTTTCCATATTTCCCTTTCTTTTTTGCTTTTTAATTCACAATATTCTTTCTTTCTTTCTTTCTTTCTTTCTTTCTTTCTTTCTTTCTTTCTTTCTTTCTTTCTTTGTATATTTTCTCCTCTGTTTATTTCCCATACTTCCCTTTCTTTTTTGCTTTTAATTCACAATATTCTTTCTTTCTTTCTTTCTTTCTTCTCTGATTTTTCTTCTTCAGATATTTTATTACTTGCATTCCTCTTTCTTTTTTTTGATCTCCCCTGTGTCTTCACCGTTTCATTCCGTACACATTGGTCAGCAATTTCTTATCTGTTTAACCAGCCGTCTTCAGATTTCACCCGGTGCCTTCCAGACGTCGACAGAAGAATGAAACAACATCTTCGTCATTGATTTTATTGTTCGATATTCAACAAATAATTCTTGAATATCCGAACTAGCTGAATGGTTATGGTTAAAAATGCACTGGACACAGACTCGTTCCTACCCGTTTTACTTTGCCCCGAAATACAACAAATGAAATCACATGCCCTGAACAGCGTAAAGCATAGACTAAAATTATTTAAAAGAAAGCAATGAAATCTGATGTCCATAAAGAAAATTGACGTCTTTTGCATATTAGGTTCGTAAGACAATCGTGTTGCATTTAAAGATGGAAAAGAAACAAATACTTATTTTCTCTTAATTAATATATTTAATCAAGATGATATTTATTTTGTTTATGGATAACATGATCCCATCTATTTGGCAATTTGTTGAGCCTTCGAACATAAATTACTTCACGTTTCGACGCAACGAAATACTAAATATCAGTTTTAACCTAATCCCCATCAATAAACTGTTTTTACTCTAAAAATGTGCAAAGATGTAAAAAGATGACAGATGGAGCAAATTCAGGAGCGTAAGGAGGATGAGGTGGAACTGCTTTATTTAGTGCCATAATCTTTTCCTCAGTGACTCAGGCAATATCGATGAGCAAGACGCCTTTATGATTTAAACATTTTCTGCAAATTTTTGTTCTGTGTTCCCAATTAACGTCAATATTAATTGTTTAGTTTTAGTTCAGCTCTTTATGGTAATATAATAGATTGGTTTCTGAGGGATTATTTTCTTTTGCTTATTTATAAAGCAATAGTGAAAGTCGAGTTTATTTGATTCTAATGAAAGAGATAAGATTTTACATCTTATAAGAGAGAATTTATATTAAAATAAATAGCGACCCATTGTTTTAAATGTATCACTTATGATGGGGTAACCGGCTGCTAGTTAATTTGAATTGGAAAAGTGTTTACATTATCGCACTTGTAAGTTATAAAAGAGGGGCTAGAACTTAACAATTGGCATTATTTGATCGGTTGGCAAAATCGGAGTATGGCTAGTCTTAGATTTTTTGTGGAAGAAAAACTAATTTTGTCAGAATGGAGTTTTGAGCGGCAGAAAATAAAGACCTAGCAAAAATGTTGGTCCTCAACCAGGAGGATGAGGTGGAACTGCTATATTTAGTGCCATAATCTTTTCCTCAGTGACTCAGGCAATATCGGTGAGCAAGACGTCTTTATGATTTAAATATTTTCTGCAAATTGATCGCTAGTAGTTAGGGTGAAGGGCATCGCGCCCGTGTTGCTCAGAGACGGGAAATTTTGTTTATACTTCAAAATGTAAAAACTGTTTTATAACTCTGAAATAAATCTATTTTTTTATATAGACATATGTGACGCAGTCTTCTTGCCATCACGATATAACTAAAGAAATTTAAAAAAAATTCAGTAAAACCTAAGCCAGGTTAAACCAACCAAGTCCAATCACTATCCACACAATTGTATAACTGGACAGTCGTATTCGAGGCTAGACAATCCCTATTTCAAACATTTTATTCGACACCCACATAAACCCTGCATTATACTGCATCTATGCTGAGCAGAACTGAGTTACAGTTTCTGGAATAGAGCATGATCAACAATTTGTCAGCAAACAAAGCCAGCACGCTCGCCACGATAACTTCATGCTAGTACAGCTAGCCAATTCCACCCACAAGGCTTGGGTCAAGCCAACCAAGTCATGCGGTCACCGGCTGCTAGTTAATTTAAATTGGAAAAGTGTTTATATTATCGCGCCTGTAAGTAATTTCACTCACAAGGCTTGGTTCAACACGTGGTATGGTTTTCAGGCACTTTGCAAAGCTGACGACAAGTTGTCTTCTTTCCTGACAAATCAACCATGGTGAGATTCGATGTCTCATGGTCAGCATTCGAACATTCTAACCACTCTGCCACGTGCCCATATACCCACAATTAGGATTAATATAATCCTCTTTACTGTATACTGCCTCATTTGTTGGTGTGATCAGGATCTGATCCTGTGTTTATCGAGTCCCGATGCAAATCCTACTTCATCATATCTTGTTACAATAGGCAACACCCTTCATATTACACAAATTACAGAGTTTTACATTTCTGTTGGATATGGACTTAGTTCGGGAATAGATTCTTCTTTTCTATTGGACGCTAACCATTGTCATTTACGCGGGATATGAAACCGTTTTACATCACCGGTGATGGTTTTTAATCATGAAATGATCGATAGCAAGTTTACTCTTCAATGACAAGCAGGGAGAATCTGTTTGATTAAGCTGACAAGCAGTCAGATGATGAGAGACATATTGATCGATGGGCGATCTGTTTTATTCATTCCCGTGCACTTTTTGTTACAGTTTTTACTTATCAAATACAGTTAAATAAATATATATATATATATATATATATATATTTATTAAAGACATTTTTGTTTAACGTTCTTTTTTATAGATACAAGTATTTAAGTAAATGCTCTGTTTATAATAAACAGTATTAAACCGGCCTGAATGTCCGAGAAATTTTCATAGAAAATATTCGTCCTTTGACAGGATTCGAACCTGCATCCTATACGGAACCGTCATTTACGCTGACGTGCCTTTTACTGTCTCGGCCACAAAGGAGCGTTCGATAAAAGTCAAATTTACTGCTTATTGCCACCGAACGCTCCTTTGTGGCCGAGACGGTAAGGCACGTCAGCGTAAATGACGGTTCCGTATAGGATGCAGGTTCGAATCTGTCAAAGGACGAATATTTTCTATGAAAATTTCTCGGACATTCAGGCCGGTAAATGTTATTTAATACTGTTTATTATAAACAGAGCATTTACTTAAATACTTGTATCTATAAAAAAGAACGTTAAACATAAAAATGTCTTTAATAAATAAATTGTCGGACTTTGTCCATTTCTTAATATATATATATTGCTTGTGGTGATTGATAATTAAAATTCTGATTTGAGTATATTTTTCCTTCAATGTATCTAATACAAAAGATATCAACTTTATTTGGATTTATTCTTGAAATAGTAAAATTTGGAAGTCAATTTGTAAGTACAAACCTACGGAAATTTGGTATTTCAGGACATTTTTTCAGACGATCTTTAAAACTAAATTTTTAAAAATAACTAAAAATGTGAATTTAATTTTTAGTATCAGTACTTATCACCAGTACTTAACCCCAGCTTTTTCATCAAGTGCAATGTTGATTTTAAGTAAAAAAATCAGCCTGTCCTATTGAGCAACCCTATAAAAAAGAAGAGTCCATCTGTATGTATGCCTGTTTGTTTGTCAGCTCTATCGGAAGACTTAGAAACTACTGATTGAATTTCAACGAAATATGATAATAGTGTTATATGCTATGTAACGTTGACTTAGATCAAGCCTGAAAGACATGAAATAAAAAATAATATCAAAAAAGCCATTTCTCAAGGAAATTATATATTTACTTATTCCCACGAAATAATATAATGCTAAGGGAGTTAACTCTACTTTTAGTAGTAAATAAATGTTCGAAAATAACTAAAAATTTGAATTTAATTTTTAGTGTCGCTACGTATCACCAGTACTTCTTTACAGCCGAGAAAATCATTAATTTTCTCTTTAATTTTTAATGCATAAATCATTAGCGACAAATTTACATCATCCATATAATAGCCTTATTCTGTCTACAGAATATTTCTTTATACACTTTTTGCTCTCCGTTACATCCGGAGCTGCGTATGTGTCGATAATTCTTCCGCAGCAGATTTTGCAGGCAGGTTAGATTCAGTGATTAGACCCACAGAGTTATGAGTTCAATACCATGCGACAGCAGTGGTGAACTAAAAACTTGGAGACATAACTGAGACATCCAGACGAGGCATGACACGTAGAACTAGAATAATTTACCAAGGTGGACGACATAAAGGATTCAGGTCGAAATGCTAATCACCTGAAGAAGGCCTGAGTGTACAGAGTTGTGAATATGGCAATGAAGATGAGGAAAACAGTCTGAATAACGTAAATGATGCAAGTAATCATAATATCTAATATCAGAGATATAGACAGACCCTAAAGAAGACCGGGGCGTACAACGGCCGAGGATAACAGTTTCAATAATGTAAATAATGCAAGTAATCATAATACCTCATCTCAGAGATATAGATCCTAAAGAAGGCCGGGGCGTACAATGGCCGAAACGTTGTGAATATGGCAATGAAGATGAGGATAACAGTCTGAATAATGTAAATAATGCAAGTAATCATAATACCGCATCTCAGAGATATAGACAGATCTAAGATTTGACAATAATGTCAACAAGTATAGATCGGCAGTATTTTTTTTTTAAATATTTTAGCAGTTAATCTTGTTCTTATTTATAATATTTTATTATTATTATTATTTATAATTGATCTATCGTTCCCAGCTTTGTTCTTATCATCACAACGTTTCAGTCGTTGGGTCCTCCGCCCTTCTTCAGGTGTCTATTTCCCTGAGTAACCTTGAGGGTATTCGAAAATTAGTCTTTAATCTACGGGGAATGGATTGTTATCGTTCCGCTGTCCATCGAAAAATTATTAATATGCCAACAAATTCCCGAAACAACGCTTCATTCTTCTTGGAAATTTCGGGTATTTAGTGGCATAGTAATTATGAGTTCGATCCCTTGGCCGTATACTATAGAACAATGATTCCCACTGTTAGCAACATGCCCCACCGGTGGGTAACGGTAATATTTTGGTGGAGAATGCGTAGTATGTGCACTGTTTGGCTTACTATAACAACGTGAGCTCAAATTTCATTTTGCATTATTATTTCATGATTAAAATGATCAAAATATATTACAGAATAAGCCTTTCAGTTCTCTATTATATGTTTTGAAACTATATATATTTAAGTGACTTTTTGTTGTTTTAATTTTTTTGTCTTTCATGGAGGCTTGTTTAGAGACCAAGTTTATGGCTTTTTAAGTTTCCTTCACGGGAATTGCAGTAAAATTTTGAATATGTTAGAATTAAATATTACGGGGGGTACCAGAATTTTAGAAATACCAAGGTGGGGGGATGGCCCAAAATCGGTTGGAAAACACTGCTATAGAATCAGACTCAGCAGAAACGGGTCTAAATTTTTCTAATTTGTTCTGATTATCATTTCTTTTCAGATAAATAAAGTCAAACATCAAACTAACGCAGCAAATGAAAAGGCAAAGCTATAATTGTCGCCTTAAACTCAGAGCATCATGAAAATTGCACGGTAATGTCTTGCCAAAGTTCCCAAAGAGTTGGAAGTCTATGTCACGGATTCTACAGCAGTAGCCAAAAAAAAAAAAAAAAAAAATTCAAATTAAAAAGTAGATTTAACTCCCTTAGCATTATATTATTTCGTGGGAATAAGTAAATATATAATTTCTTTGAGAAATGGCTTCTTTGATGTTATTTTTTATTTCATGTCTTTCAGGCTTGATCTAAAAAAAAAAAGAAGCCTGTTAAGGCACCTAATATCATAACAACATATATACTTGTACAATAGGTGCAGAAAAGTATCGATAATAATTCCATAAAATCAATTAATACCATTGCTAAGAAGAACACCATTTCAAGACATTCTGTCTGAAGAATTGTCTATGAGGATCTTCGACACAAGTCATATGTGATGCGGAGAGGCCAATTCATGTCTGCAAAGACAAAAGATAACCGTTTGATCAGCTCAAAGCACTTGTTGAGCAAATTGAAACATCAATAACCTGGAATGGTTTGGTTGTACTCTGATGAGAAAAAAAAAATTGGATCAGGATCAGAAGGTTACCTGAAGGAATGACAGACAGTTACGTAGAAACACAAAAGACTTTCCACGAGTCATGCACTCACAATTTCCATCAACTGTGGTGCTTCTGGGAGACGTGAGCAACCAGAAATATGTCATACCTACCCACTTCTTTCCCCAGGGTTTAATGATCAATTCTGCTGGCTATAAGGGTCGGGAGGCCCTGGATAGTGTGCACTAGCAAAAGAAGACAGTTCACCTACCAAAACGTCTTTGTGCCGTCTCATAAAAAGCAAGGACATTCAAGGATTTATAATCTCGACGATCACGTAATCCCAAACAGATGGCCTCATTAATCAGCTGGACAACTACATATGGAGTTTAGTCGAGAGAGAAGTTATTCAATGTCCTCATAACATCTATAAAATCTCTGAAGTCCGCCTTAATTGAAAGAAAGTCTAAATTAGATAAAGATCTTCGGATTCGAACATATCAACGTTTCTGATTTTGTATTGAAGTAGACCTCGATGCTAGCTGTGGATTCGTTAAATGTATGCGTCAAAAAGTGTTTCAAGATTATTCATGCCAATTTATTCGCAAATGAAGATCTTTTCTGACTAATTCGTCTTTTATTAAATTCATACAAATGTACTCAAAGAACTGAGCAACCCTGTATTATGTTAGATATATGCTAATTAATTCATAGTTGTAGAATTAAAACGACCTGCGCGCCGCCTTTAGAAAAAAAATTAACAAAAATAACATCAAAATTTAATGCGATAATAATAATAATAAAAATGATTTATTGAAGGCATTTTAGACAAGAGTACACATCAAGTCTGTTTTCTTAATATTTTGTCACCTAGGGAAAGGGGTTAATAAAAAGATAGATTACTAGAGATTGTAGTCAATGGAAAGTTGGAATAAGAGGCAAGAAAGATGGCGATCGAGGAAAAGTGAATAAATAAGTAATTTTATTTTTATATCTTCCATATTGATTTGCTACGTTCAGGTGCAAAAATGTTTTTTTCATTCAATCTCAAAATGGTTACTTGCTTTTTTTAATCAATCTCAAAATGGTTACGTCAATTAATTTTCAAATTTTCACGTATCATCTGCTCTTATGAATAAAAAATGAAAAATTAAATTTAGCACCCCAAAATACATGAACATTATCGCATTTTATTTTGATTTTATCGATTGAAATTATCTGGCATTTTTCATAGGGAAAAATTAAGAGAAAACTCATTAATATTTCTGTGAAGAGAAATTTTAGAATTTCTCCGTATACTTATTTCTTTTTCGTTCAAGTATTTGGTATGAGATAATCTTAGTTCACGTGGCTTCTTTCATACGAATATATTCTAGTTTGAAAGATTCATTAATTATACTTTTTTGAAACAAGCATGTATGAAATATATGACGTCAGAAAACATCGAATTAACGTTGTAACTGGGTGGAAACATGAGTTAGAATTCACGATGTACTTTGGTTCTTGGCAGCAGATCACAGTAAGAAAGACAATCTTAAAGACCATTAATACTGTAATATGTTCACTCCTCACTGTGTTGCTAATCTTTGTGGATTTCATCGGAATAAGCTTAATTTGCTAACTACTATTTTACGTATCTTGCTTGAACTGACGTCCGATAAACGAGCCTCACTGATTATTCCGGTTGTAAGGAATTTGAAGTTAGTGAAACGGTCACCATCAAGTGGAATTAGTGATCTAAGTTCAAATTCCAATCTAATCTATTGCATTCATTTCCGCACTAATGACCTTGGAAAAGGCACATATCCATCTCTTCTTTCGTCAGGTGTATATTAAATAGTAGAGTAGACTGAGTTCTCTGTAAACGCTGGAAATATTAATCTGGACAAAGAGCGCTAAAATTCCTGAGATTCCTGAATAGTTAAAAATTAAATAAAAAAGACGCTTACGTAATATTTTCTTTAATTATGTTTTACAGGTAAAGCGTCCGTAGAACAATCTTAGATTTGTAATCACCTTGACAGATACGTTAACATTAATACTATCGGGTTAAAATAAAAAGAAACAAAAAACAAAAAACAAAACATTACTGCAATATTTTAAATTTTAAGTAAATGATATTTTTATCTGTCTATATTTCTGAGATGAGGTATTATGTACACTATTTACATTATTCGGACTATTGTCCTCATCTTTGTTGCCATATTTATTACAACATTTCGGCCCTTCAGTATCTGTCTATATTTCTAAGATGAGGTATTATGTACACTATTTACATTATTCGGACTATTGTCCTCATCTTTGTTGCCATATTTATTACTACGTTTCAGTCTTTCACTATCTGTGTATATTTCTGAGATGAAGTATTATCTACACTATTTACATCATTCGGACTATTGTCCTCATCTTTTTCGCCATATTTATTACAACGTTTCGGTCTTTCACTATCTGTCTATATTTCTGAGATGAAGTATTATGTATACTATTTACATTATTCTGACTATTGTCCTCATCTTTGTCGCCATATGCATTACAACGTTTCATCCTTTCAGTATCTGTATATATTTCTGAGATGAGGTATTATCTATAGTATTTACGTTATTCGGACTATTGTCCTCATCTTTGTAGCCATATGTATTACAACGTTTCGGTTGTTGTTCGGTCCGGCCTTCTTCAGCTGGTTGGAACATCGAACTGAACCCTTTATTTCGCTCACTAGGGTAGACTGTTCTAGTTCCATGAGCCATGTTTTAATGGATCTCAGTTATTAGTTATCTCCTGATAATTCCCCTCTCCAAGACAAGCCGATCATTCAGGTAAGGCGTCAAGAACACCAGAAAGCTGTAACACGAGGGTAAGTGGAGAAATCAGGTGTGGCTGACCATATATCGAGAGAAAATGGAGATTACCGCCCTCTATGGTATCAGGTTGAGATCATAGACAAAGAATACCATTGGAAAATTCATAAACTTAAGGAATCAGCACATATGCTAGGCTACAAAAATCTCCTGAGCCGACCAAGCATAGAAACGAATACAGTATGGGAACCAGTAATAAGGAGTGCCAGAGAAAAAGCGATAATAGCAACAAAATTTGCAATATGAGCTCTGGTAAAAACATGTATGATAACAGCGAAAATTGTAGTATGAGCACTGGTAAAAAATGGTTACTCTTGACATTAGGTTTATAATACCCAGAAATTCATACACAAGGACACATGGCGCAGTGGATAAAGGCGTTAGTTAGATCCAATGACAGGACCCAAAGAATGTGAGTTAAATACCCGGTTAAGGCAGTGGAGAACTTCCAGAGGGAAATAAAGTGTCCAGTTCGACATTCCAACCACCTGAAGAAGGCCTGTGCGTACGACGGCCGAAAAGTTGTGATAAATATGGTGACAAAGATGAGGACAATATTTGAATTATATACAGACATCTGAGACACGCCAAACCTGCAAGTGCCCATAATTGATTGACGAAGACAGAAAGCAGACACCGAAGAGAAACATTGGATTAAATTATATCCCAATTCAATGGGAGTGCCGCTCAAAGTATCAATCAACGCACTCAATAGCAAAAATTTCATTAAAATTGTTTTCATAATCATTAATTAAATATTGACATTCTGGCCAAGGGGCCAATGCTCTGTTGAAAACAGGCAACCTGTCACTTGGTCAGAGGTGTTCGTCTCTGGATCTTTCAGGTCGAGGGTCGTTTTGGCGAGTGGTAGAGAATGTATCTAACCTATTAGCATTGGTTATAGAAGTGGGTCATGACTCTGTAATGGAGTGGAAGTTGTTCATTAGCGGTTTAAAATATCACCAATGAATTTGAAGCTTCTCTTGACAGCTGTAGCATTAACGTCGCCATATTTTCCGGTAGCGATGGTTCCTCCCAGCAAGATAAGGCGAAGGCACGGGATTCCAGTAACTCTGTAATACTATATTAGTAACATCTGATTAGAATACGAGACCAAATTTTCCACACTTAATAAATGTTTATTCACTTCTGGACTGTTACTTTTACACTCATCGGTTTAGCGTTTATATAACATTCTTATTATCCCCTTATTCTCAATCTTTACTTTCACTTTCACTTTCATTTTCACTCCTTGTAGCCCCCCACCGCCTACTAGCGGCATTACCACCTTGCTTGGAGTGAAATGATTAAAAATATCTTAAGTTCAGGTAAGTTCACTTTAGGTTGGTTAATCTACTGGCATCATTCGATGACCGATTCTTGACTTTGAGACTTTGCGAACCCCTTCTAAGCCCAAACTTGGTGCTTATAACTATGTTGGTTTTCTGAGGTGACACCTAGTACAAATCCTACTTTGGTATCACTTATAGTGAACCCAATACAAATTGGGGTCACCACAAGTTTTCTTAGAACAATGTTCTTGCTGGACATTTAATTCGATTCAACCCTTGAATCGCATACAGCACATTTTTGACTTCACGGTACGCTATTTTACCCTGCACCAACCAGATTTAAACCCCATTGAGTATGCATGAGATAAGATCCAAACCTCACTAATTTCCTTGCAGGAACTCTCCATAGACAATTTCAGCTATGGGCAACACGGAGAAATGCTGAATAGTCAATAACTCCAACATTTTTCTAATTCAGTACTACGTCACGTAACCACCGTTATTATGGCAAAGGATGGAGATACCCGTTATTTAGGGACTCACTCTAGTTCTTTGGTACTTTAGTTTATATTAATTACATTAATAATATTAATTATATCAATTACATATATAATATTAATTACGTTAATAATATTTATTATATTAACTTCATTAATATGCTTAAAATACTTAATTTAACATATTGTTAATTATATTAAATTTAATTGAAAAGGTTAGTAAATAACTAGCTTGTGATATAAAATTGAAGAGAACCAAAGTGCCTGTCGCACGTTGTAATCAAACCAACAAAAATGAAGATACTTTTCCGAATAATTCCAGATGATAATGGCAATATCTCATTTTAAAATTTCAGAAATCACTAAATATATGTAGAAATGCATTTGTAAAAGTTGGCATTGGAGGGTCAAGGTTGTAAGTCAGAAACAAAGGATAAGAATTAGCCAAAGTACAGATAGCTTAGTATAATACATATTAAAAATAACTGATATTATTAATATTAAATTATTGATATTAAGTTGAAATTGTGTACCTGTGGTACGACTAACTTTATATAGTTTTCTCGTTGTTGTTTTAAGAGGAAAAATGAGATGAGGTATTATAATTACTTGTATTATTTACATTATTCGGGCTGTTATCCTCATCTTCAATGCCATATTCACAACGTTTCGGCCTCTATATCTCTGAGATGAGGTATTATGATTATTTGCATTATTTACATTATTAGGAATGTTATCCTCATCTTCAATGCCATATTTCGGCCGTTGAACGCCCCAGCCTTCTTCAGGTGATTTGCATTTTAAACTGAACCCTTTATATCGGTCTATATCTCTGAGATGAGGTATTGATTAATTGCATTATTTACATTATTCGTACTGTTATCCTTATCTTTATTGCCATATTCAAAACCTTTCGGCCGTTGTACGCCCCGGCCTACTCCAAGTGATTGGAATTTCGAACCGAACCCTTTATTTCGTTCACCGTGGGTAGATAGTTCTAGTTCCACGTGCCATGCCTTTTCCGGACGTCTCAGTTAAGTCTCCAAGTTTTTGGTTCATCGCAGTTGTTGCATGGTATTGAACTCACAACTCTTTATGTCTAGTCACTGGATCTAACCAACGTCTTTATCCACAGGTCATGATTATTAGATCCAGTGGCTAGACCCCAAGAGGTGTGAGTTCAGTACCCAGCCACAGCGGCGGTGAATCAAAACTTGGAGAGTCGACTTAAAGGGTATTAACTGAGACATCTGTAAGAGGCATAGCACGTGGAACTAGAACAATCTACCCTGGTGGAGGAAATAAAGGTTTCAGTCCAAAATTCGGTTGAGAATGACATTAGAAGAGAAAGAATCATCAAGAAACAACGATTAAAAATCCTCGTTACATTATTTGTTTTACATACGTGGTATACTTAATTTAATGAATTTTCATTAACGTTATTTATTTTCCCTTTTCCAATATATTTCACTCACCATTAGTTTATTTTGTTAACTATAAGACACTGAAAATAAATATTAAACATGATTTCAGTTCTTTTATTTTAATCTAAATATAACCCCCTCATATCCGGACTTTGTAAACAATTCCTCATATCCGGAAGGCCTTCTTAGTCTGGTTCTCAGGGATTCTACTGTATAAAGAAACCAGCAATCAGCTTGTTTGTTTTGGTGTCCCTCATATCCGGAATCCCTCATATCCAGAATCCCTCATGTCCGGAATCCCTCATATCCGGAATCCCTCATATCCGGACTTTGTATCCAATTCTTCATCTCCGGAGGTCTTCTTAGTCCAGTTGTCATGGTTTCTACTGTATATCGAATGATAATAGTGTGAATTGTTTGGTTACATAGCTATTTCCTGCCAACACAAGTGATTGGGCTTCATGCCCGGGTATGATACGAGATACTGATTTTTCAAGACAGACAAGCTCAGCCCACTTTAAAAATTGGCACGCATCCAGTAAGCTAAATAGTTATATAGGTAAGCATGAACAATTATTTACTTGATGTGTGAGGTGTCTGTCTATATTTCTGAGATAAGGTATTATGTACACTATTTACATTATTCGGACTATTGTCCTCATCTTTGTTGCCATATTTATTACAACGTTTCGGCTGTTGTACGCTCCGACCTTCTTCAACTGGTTGGAATGTCGAACTGAACCCTTTATTTCGCTCACTGGGGTAGAATGTTCTGAGGAAGGCCGGAGCGTACAACGGCCGAAACGTTGTAATAAATATGGCGACAAAGATGAGGACAATAGTCCGGATAATGTAAATAGTGTGCATAATACCTCATCTCAGAAATATAGACAGATACTGAAAGGCCGAAACGTTGTAATAAATATGGCGACAAAAATGAGGACAATACTCCGAATAATGTACATTATGTGTGAGTTGGTTAAGTATTTCAGAGTGGCACCTATGTTCGAATCTAGGTATAATCAGGCTTGGAATTCGTATTTTCAATGTCACTGAGTTCGCTCTACATGCAATATAGACACGACCGGATTATCCTTTAGGCTAATGTAGGCTGTATCCTTGGGCCCTTGAAGCTTTTATAAAATTTGTAGATGTTATAACCTCTAAATACTTCCATGAACTGAAATGATATCAATATGACAAACATATTTATTTGACTTTACGTGAAGTAAAGCAAGGAAAAGAATATTTTAGCTTGTGTCATTGTGTTTCAACTCGATAACATGCTGAATTTGAGTTCAGAATGTTTAAATCTTTTATAATTTTTATAAAATTGAGATTTTAATTTTCTAGAAGTTATAACTTTTAAATAGTTTCAGAAACAGAAATGATATCAATATGAAAAACACATATTTATTTTGATTTATTCTTATAATTCCGGTTATAAAAATTCGTCTTTTTTTTTCTTTTTATTACAACGTTCGTGTTGAAGCTACGACAGTCGAACTCTCTGCCTTCGAGCAGAGAGGAACCCGGACGAGGCTCGTTCGGGGAGGTAGACTACCCCTGAATTCGTTTATACGGGTTCGAAAGGGAATATTTTTGGCTGTACCTACGGGATCGGAGAACCCACGTTAAACCGGCCTTGGGCCACATACAACCCTCGTGGGAAGGTGGCAAAATATACTACGTTCATATTGAAATATGTACCAATTTGGTTTGCAATAAATAGTAAAATAGTGGTATTTCTTAAAGAATATTTTTATTAACGAAAAGATAACTATTCTAGTTCATTTAAAGAATTTATTACAACATTTCGGCCGTTGTACGCTCCGGCCTTCTTCAAGTGCTTGGAATGTCGAACTGAACCCTTTATTTCGCTCACTGGGGTAGACTGTTCTAGTTCCACGTGCCATGTTTAATGGATGTGAGTTGTCAGTTTGTGACGTCCCCCGGTGTCGCTGCGCCAAACGTGACGTCTGCCTGTTTGCTGTCCTATTCGCGGCGCCAGTTGTTGTGTCACCCCGTCTGTCTCCGCGTCGTCGCCGTCGTATCCCGTCCCGTGTCAATGTGACTTAGTATTGGTCGCGGCACCAAATGTGACGTTCTAACCTTCTGCTGATTCGGATGGGAATCTGGTTAGATTCGGTATCAGCCCTGTCGTTCCCAACTCGCCTCCAACGTCTGGTTACCGAAGTAACTGTTTTGATTTCTAGTCTAACCTACCCACGTTGTGATTTGATCTTAGGTAGACGAAATCAATCAGTCGCCGGGCCGTAATGCAAGTCGAGTCCGAACAAGGGTGATATCGCACAAGTATATGTAAAAGAAAATAAAGTAATAACTCGAGAAGTTCAAATGTGTTAAAAAAGGATAACAATTTTTTATATCTGGTTGCTGAATACAGGACAGAGTCTTCTTCCCAACCTGTTATATGGATTCGTGACACTTTGTGTTTGTTAGGCGAGTCTTAACATCTTAAGTTGTTTGTTCTTTAAGAAACTGGTTCTTGGTGTATCTTCAGGCGATATTCGTAAAATTTGTTTTGGTGGTGTGAGTCTAAGTCGTTCTTCAAAAATAAATTGTTCTTGGTTAGAAGTTGAGTTCGGAATTGCGTGGGATCTTTCAGTCAGGTTCCTGCGAGGCGGGCCCAACTCAATTCAACTCAGTTGCGAACTGCGAACTTAACTCAACTTCACTTAACTTAACTGCTTTTCACTCGCTGCGACTCTGCTTATATGGACGCCGACCAAAACCGGGGTGGGCTTGTCGGGGTTTGAGGTTCCTTGATAATTCTAAATCCACAATCCACTTCTTTGTTTTCGGTCAGGAAAATTTATTATTTTCCATTTTTGGAAGTCTTTCGTCCTCCCACCTTCTTCTGTTCTCATATTGGTATCTCACCCTACCCTAAGAGGGTGTCAACGGGTTTCCCCTCTCTCTCACAGTGGCATCTCATACCGATCCCTTCAAGAGGTGTCAACAGACCTCCCCTCCTACTTCACATGATTACCTTCGCCTAACGCTCACACCAGTATTCAGCCAATGGGCGCCCAGCAGTGTGGGTGTGGCCAGATTAGCCTCGGTTTAAAAAAATCTTGCTCAAAGAAAAAAAAATATCTTCCTTTTTTTTTTCTTTTTCTTTTCTTTCTCTTTCTTCTTCTCGACAATAATTCCTTAGACTCGTAGTGTAGTCTCTTAATCTCAATTTTATCTGAATGTCACCTGGAATTCGTCACTCGGGACCTTCGCCAAACAAGTGGGTGGCCATCCGGCGAGATCCACATTCTGGCGTTAATTATTCGTTCTGATAAAATAATTTTCCTATCGTGGCCAGCTTCGACATAAAACAGATGTCTTTTCCAAACGACATCTTCGTAGATAGCTAATGGTCAATCTTTTGTTTTTGTAATTCTGCGGTTGGTCCAACAGACATTTTTCTGCGACCCAGTTATTTTTTATCTCTAGAATTCTGTTTCGCAGGCGACTTTACCAAGCTGGAATTTATCATTATCGTTGTCATGGCAGACTGCTGTCGTTTATTCGGTGATCGTCATAAATCAAATTAAATTCTGTGTTTTACTTTCTCGACAATGGAAATAGAATCTTACCATTTTCCTTGTCAGAAAAATAACACGCTTAGTGTCCTGTTCGTGATCGCTTCTTATCACCTAAAATTAATTCTCGCCTTTTTTCTTCTTTCTTTCTAGCAACCTAAATAGTGTCACAGTTATCTCCTGTTAATTTTCCCTCTGAAAGTTCTCCACTGCCTTAACTGGGTATTGAACTCACACTCTTTGGGTCCTGTCACTGGATCTAACTAACGCCTGTATCCACTGTGTCATGTGTCCTTGCGAAATAAAGTGTTCACTTCGAAGAAGGCTTGAGCGTACAACGGCCGAAACGTTGTAATAAATATGGCGACAGAGATGAGGACAATAGTCCGAATAATGTAAATAATGTACATAATATCTCATCTCACATATACACAGAGATACTGAAAGGCGGAAACGTTGTAATAGATATGGCGACAAAGATGAGGACAATAGTCCGAATAATGTAAATTCTGTAAATAATACCTCATCTTAGAAATATAGACAGATACTGAAGGACCGAAACGTTGTAATAAATATGGCGACAAAGATGAGGACAATAGTGCGAATAATGTAAATAATGTACATAATACCTCATCCCAGAAATATAGACAGATACCGAAAAGCCGAAACTTTGTAATAAATATGGTAACAAAGATGAGGACAATAATCCGAATAATGTAAATTGTGTACATAATACCTCATCTCAGAAATATAGACAGATATGGATTTGCACTAAATTTACTTCAAGCGATATAAAATGCCGCTAAAATGTATCACGAGTACAAAATATTCAAGACGGATGCGAGTAAGTTAGATGGTAGTTCCATTTGAATGAGGCATTAGGGTTCCTAACTTCTCTAATTCGGTAAAACTGAATCCTATTTCAAATTTTATCTACTCAAAATGTGTCATATCCACAGACACCAAACTCGGAAAGTGGTTGACAACTAGATAGAAAGGTTACTAACAGACTTTGGTACACATCAAGTTCAATAAAAGCTACAAAAATACTCAAATAAACGTTTACAAACATATCATACTGCACATTCTCCATTATGGTGTCGAATCTTGGGTCATCAATTAGCGCTGCTTGTGTTGCCTTGAGCAATATTACCAGTGCTGTCACTGCACCATTCCCAATATATATTTATTTTGTATACTTCAGCCCTCAACTGGAACTCATTCACAATCTGTTGCTAAAGATGCTAGAGAAACGGTCGGCTGATTCTCTCCATCCAGGAAGTACATGTCTCTTTTTGCCATTCTTTACAAGAGTCATATTAAAAAAAAAATGGAATATTGCTGCTATATCTGGAGCTGCACAATCCTCACCTTCCAGCATTGATAGAGTTCTACATTTTTACGCAGTGTAATTTTTACAGAGACTTATTCTGCCCGCTGCAATCTCTTTCCTACAAACAAAACGTTGCAAGTCTATAGCTACTCTGTCGCTAATTTCTGTGGCAAAAGTTTCCGATGAACTCCATTCTCTAGTTCCATCAGTACAGACTTTTACTGTCAGGACACACCATTCTACTTCCCCGGAGTCGAATCAGCCTTATAACCCCCGTATCATCAATGTGAGTAGAAAGAAGTGTGATTTCAATACCAGGCTACAGGAGTGGCCAATCAAAACTTGGAAATTTGCGTTAAAGGGAAATAACTGATACATTCTTTAAGAGGCATGACACGCGAAACTAGAACAATCTACCTCGGTGGACGAAATAAAGGCCTCAGTTCAAAATCCCAATGACCTGAAGAAGGCCGGAGCGTACAACAGCCGAAACGTGTGAATATGGCAATGAAGATGAGGATAACAGTCCGAATAATGTAAATAATGCAAGAAATCATAATACCTCATCTCAGAGATATAGATAGATATAAAGGGTACAGTTTGAAATGCAAATCATCTGAATAAGGCTAGGGGCGTACAACTGTCGAAACGTTTGATTATAGCAATGAATATGAGGATAACAATCCGAATAAGGTAAATAATGCAAGTGATCATAATACCTCATCTCAGAGATATAGAGGCCGAAATGTTGTAGATATGGCAATGAAAATGAGGATAACAGTCCGAATAATGTAAATAATGCAAGTAATCATAATACCTCATCTCAGAGATATAAACAGATCTAAGATTTGTCAATAATGTCAATAAGTATAGATCGGCAATATTTTTAAAAATATTTTAGCACTTAATCTTGTTCTTATTTATAATAATTTATTATTATTATTATTATTATTATTATTTATAATTGAACTATCGTTCCCAGCTTTGTTCTTATCATCACAACATTTCAGTCGTTGGGTCCTCTGGCCTTCTTCATGTGTCTGCAAATCACCTGAAGAAGGCCGGAGTGTACAACCGTCAAAACTTGTGAATATGGCAATGAAAAAGAGGATAAAAGTCCTCATAATATAAATAATGCAAGTGATTTGAGAATCTAATCAAAATCCGAAAGAAAGAATAGTTGAAGAGCAATAATATTCTGTCTCAATTAGAATTTTATTCGCGTTGCTATGTTCTCGAGACAATGAAAATGAGTTTAGTGAGGAGAAAGGAGAATAAAAGAACAAGTTTGAAGACGTCTCATTTAATATTTTTTGAACAACGTAGATGACAGGGTGCATGAAACTGGAAGAGAATTCTACAAATGAGAAATACAACAGAAGAAACTATTAGAATAGAACTTACGGTTGCATCTGGCTATTTCAACCATAAAACAAGTTAGTTGCCAATTTAGGAGTACGCTTAAATTCATATAGTCTAAGTACCAAGGTACTGATGTATTACTAAGTTTGAACTAGAATAGATAACGTATACAAGAAAACATGATATGACTATTTCGACATTGCTTAAATTATTTCAGATTTTTTTTACGTAGCAGATGTATATAATACAATATAAAAATAATATATAAAATTTGTGTTCGTATAGACAATACGCCCCGAATATTCTACAATGCTGTCTTGACCTTAGTTAAATCTAATGCAGAGATGTAGTTGATTTATATACTTGTAAAATATAGTATATCGGAAAAATTCTGATGAATAGAGCACACAACAGAATCAGACGGAAAATAGGACAAAAACAATCCAGAACTATTTAATTTAAATAATTAAAGGTTTTTCTTAAGACAATAGTGTCCTTAATATATCTTATTCATAAAAGCAATTAAAAGCTTTTCTTATTAAATAATGTCAACGGTGGAGTAATGGATAGCGGCTCGGATTGAGGAATCGGAGAGCCGAGTTCGAATTCCAGTTGAATGCATCACATTCACTTAGGTGTTAATTCTCTTGGGAAATATATGAATCCTCCCCGGCCATGGGTAATAGCAGGACAAACCAGGTTCTATAGCCTTGTATAGCAACTGACCTACGGCACTAAAAAAGGGCAACCAACTGCGGGAAAAATCGAAAGATACATGATCGTCTAAGACGTAAGCAACGCATGGCACGTAACTGATTGACATAGTTTTATTGATTTTTTTTTTAATTTTAGGATTCAGAGCAGATTTTCGGTAAATGGTGTTTCTGTTTGAAAAAAAAAATAAATTGATGATTTAAATTCTCCAAGGAGTCCTGCTTTTAACTAAATTAAAGACCTTGGAATTTTAATTTCTCGAAATTTTATAAAATTAAGTGGAAGAAAACATGTAAAAAAAATAATATATATTTTTACCAAGATTTTATTAAAAAAATATTTAAAAAATAATTTCCTTCTTTTTTAATAAATCCTGAAAATTTAATTAAAATCCAACAATTGATTTAAAAAAATTTAAAAAAAAAAAAAATGTGTTTTTTGAAGCAAAAAAGACGTTAAATTTTCCATAATAATCTTTGGCCCATCCACTAACGCAGGAAAAACATGATTTTTAACCAAAATTTCGAACATGCTAGAAAGGATGAAAAACTTAATAGAACAATAAAAAAAACACTGGAACAAGGAATGCAATATTTATGCTCAGAATGATACCAGAAAGAGCAATACACATGAAGAAGGATGTGTATCTGTGTTTTATAGATTGTTAAAATCTGATAAATTATGCCACAAAGAACTGTTAAACCTGTCGGGTAAGCTCGATGTACTTGGGAAGGATATTAGAATAATCCAGAACCTATACTGCATAAGAATAGAAAATGAATTCAGTAAATATGATAAAATAGAAAGGTGTGTAAGACAAGGATATGTCGTCTCACCGGAACTTAACCTATACGAAGTCCTATCAGGATTCATTTTTGGCAGCCGCAATATAAGCAACATAAGATATGCAGATGACACAGTGTTGATAGCATACACAGAAAGAAAACACGTAGACTCCGATACAAGTTAGTAAAGGACAGTACTAAAAAAAGACTAAACATTAATTCTAAGAAACAGAATATATATTTGTCACAATGGTAACAGATGCAATCTACGAATTGGAGACTTCAAAATCAATCAAGTAGAAACATTTTCATATATGACAAGTGTTTTAAAAGAAGACAGAAAATGTGACACAGAAATCTGAAGGGATATTGGAGTAGTGAATGATTGCTTCCAACAGCCAAACAAAATATTATGAAACAAGAAAACTTTCATTAGAAACAAAGAAAATACTTGGTAAACTTCTATACACACCATAATGCAAATCAATTGAAACAAAACGAATAATTCCGTTATCACATACGTTTTTTCGTATTTTTCCAATGAAATATGAACCAGCGCACATGTTAGTACTTCGATATGTTCATTCCACGAAGTCGTTCCTTGCAGATTGAATTTAAATCAGGACAATTTCCGGTCAAGTCTATTGTACATTAATTTGCTCACTGCTAAGGTTTGCCATTGTGTTCGTGCAGCGTTACAATTTTCGTACGCTTCCTTGGAGTAACGTCCATCGAAGACAATGGCCGTAGGACAACTAATCGTCAGTTGAGACAATAGTGTCTAGGTGTGACAAAAATCTGATGCAATCACGGATGACGCAACATTTTTCAAGGCCAAACAAATTTCATCATACACAACGAAAATAGATTCATATTACTGCACACCACTGCAAATGACCTAATCTGAGGAACAAATAGAAATTGATTACACTCTGTCACTCCAGTGGGTCTAAAACTGACCGTATGGCGAAAGAAAGGAGACTAAAGCGGTTGTTTCAATTAATTTGCACAATGGTATAATGTTAACCCTCCTATATATCAATGAATGATGGACAATTTGCTCACTGTTGTAGAGACGATATGAGTCAACAGAGATATGGTTCTACAGCAGGATGCTGAGAATGCCATAAACCGAATACATGAACAATGTCAAAGTTTTAAGTAACAGGGAAACAAAAATGACCCTTGAAATCTTTTTAGACATACAATGAGGAAAAAGGGCTTAGAGAATTTGACACTCACGGGGCATGAGACAAGTGTTGTAGAGAAAAACAGCGAATTACCTACGCAAGAAGCTTAAATGAAAGAGGATACAGGAGATAAACGGGCTAATAATAAGGCAAACATTGTTTACAGCTATTAATGATAGGAAGTTATGGAGAACCATGAACACCCACGCCCTAAACGGACACGGCAGATAGAAAATGATTTTCTACTTGAATCAGTATATTAGATTAGTTTTTGGTAAAATTTGAGTGACTGAAGAGCGTAAATCATTGAACTGATAAGAATAACTGCAGTGAGCCATGTTCGAGAGGGTCTTGGCGTCCATGCAGTTTTGCAACTAATTAGCGAAAGAAATTAATTAATGGTTTCCGGTCTTTTAAAGTGACGGAATCTATAGAAGAATTAATTATTAATAAAAGCAGATTAGGTGTTCGTGCAAGCATTAAAAGTTTTTTTTTCATCTTGACTGGGGGGGGGGTTCTTTGTGTTAGAATTTTTCTCTTTCTATTTTGTGAGGATTTGAGGAGTCGATTTTATTTAAATCGTTAAAACTTAGAAACAATTAGCAGATGTGGAGTTTACGTTTTCTGTCCGATTACGTCGGGAACGCCCGAGGCAGCCATCTTGATTCTTATTCCCGGTAATAGCAGAAAACTAAAATCGCTCGCATACATATTTATTTTACTTTAACGCGCATGCGTATTGATTTTATGCATACGTTGTAACAAAGAAAAGAATCTATCAATTATGGAGGATTCGTCTGTTTCTTTATTTCGCAAACCATTGACAGTGATTGTATGGATTATATCATCTTCTGTTTATTCAGATTTCCTACTTGGTGAAAGATCTGGTTATGTATTTCATGAATTGAAAATTTATAAAACTGTATATCCTTGATGCAAACATTTTTAAAATACAGTAGAATCCGTCATATCCGGAATCCCCATCACCCAGAATCCCTCATATCCGAAGTGCCTCGTATTCGGAATCCTTCATATCCGGAGTGCTTTATATACGGAATTGCAGTATATCCAGACATGATTTTGATGTGTATATTTGAACTATTTGAGTGATATGTAATTGATCTGAAATTTCTGTTTTTTCAGGCAATTTACAAGGTGTTGCAGCAAAATCCGACACTTGACAAAAAGAAAACGAAATAGGCAATAAAAACAAAAGTTGTATATGCAGAGACCCGACAGTTTGACAACTAACTAACGTTTTTCTCTCTACCCTTTTCCAGGATGGAATATGAGTGCAGAGCAGCGGTAGTAGCTTCTTTTCGCGTCGGGAAGAAGCCTGCGGAAGTGATGGCCTGGTTTGGGTTCAAGAGGATCATGGTCATGGACATTTGGAGGAAGTGGAAGGCGTGTGAGAACAAGGACGAGTTTACTGCCAAACGAAAGGCCCACAACGTCCGTTCTTCGGCCGTTAGGACCGACGAGATCGTCGCCGCCGTCAAGGAGACAGTCGACAATGATGGAAGCCAGAGCTACGTCAAGATCGCCGCTGACATGGGCTATCACAAGTCGATGATCTGCCAAACGATCAAGAAGGACATTGGTTACTCCTCCTACCGCATGCTCATCACGAATGCCTCCAAGGAGTCGAGGATGGTCATGGCGGCAGCTTTGCTGAAGGAGCTCAAGCACGGGTTAGCTGGGATGCTGAGGTTCATCTCTGGTGAAAAGAATTTCATCCAGGACCAGACGAGCAATATGCAGAACTACAGGTGGATCTGCAAAGACATTGAGGAGGTTCCCGTCGTGCAGCATACGAAGTTTCCCTACTCCGTCATGGTCCTTGGCGTCATCTCTAGCGAGAGGGACGTCATACTTCCGTTCTTCTTTCAAAAGTGACTGAGAGTCACCGCTGAGATCTACCAGGAGGCGCTGAGGAGCACCGCTGGACGCCCTTACGTCTTCCAGCAGGACTCCGCTTCTGCACACAAGGCCAAGACAACCCAGGAGTGGCTGCTCAACAATGTTCTTCACCAATGGTTGCCGGACTTGTGGCCGCCCTCCTAACCCGACTGCAACCGCCTTGACTATTTCTTCTGGGGCATGTTCGAGGCCAAGACCAACAAGCACGCCCACAACACGGTCAACTCTCTGAAGGCTACCATCGTGAAGGCGTTCGCCGCTATGGACAAGGACATGGTCGTCAGAGTGTGTAACTCATTTCGCGCCCGCCTTGAGATGGTCGTCGCCGGCGGTGGCTGTTACATTGAAAAATAATGTAGTATGTAACTCTAACTGTTGCTAAATAAACTGTCGGGTCTCTGCATATACAACTTTTGTTTTTATTGCCTATGTCGTTTTCTTTTTGTCAAGTGTCGGATTTTGTTGCAATAACCTGTACTTTAGATAATTGCTTATCTTTCTATTTTACCCTAATGGCTTCTATTGGTACAAAAGATGATAGGAATAAGAGGAAAATGTGGCAACGATACACATCTGCAACAAGATAACAACGAGATACATGATTGCAATTGAACCTGGACTGAAATTGAAAAAGCTATTGAAAAGGTTGTCAGTTTTATGGAAAGAAAGCCTCCATTCATCTATGACGATTACGATAACACACGCAGAGTTAAAAAGTCTTTCGTTTAAAAAAATTTCAAGAACAAAAGCAAAACGAAATGTGGAATGAGACATTAGAAGAGAAAGAATCATCGTGCAACAACGATTAAAAATTCTTCATTATATTATTTGTTTGGCATACGTGGTTCTGTGTCCGAATTTAGTTACAATCAGGCTTTGAATTAGACACGGCCAGATCATCCTTTAGGCTAATATAGGCTGCAGCCTTGGGACCATGAAGCTTTTATAAAATTTGTAGATAAAATAATTTCTAAATAGTTTCAGAATCTGAAATAATATCAATATGAAAAACTAATATTTATTTTGATTGTTTTATTGTTCTGAAAAAAAAAAACAGACTTAGTGGCCATGTCCATTAGCTCAATATCAGGGAAAGATGGAGCATTTAAGAGGCCACAGTTACACTACATCTTTACCTATTACGTCTGCCTGAATTTATATGAGAGTGATAGTGAAAAGCCCAGTATGTGTAATAATGTCACTTCATTTTTATACCTATATTATGTGAGTGAAAAGGTTTCCAGTGATTTACAGAAAAATTAAAAAAAAACAATGTCTACTTATTAAGAGAATATCTTGAGGACTTTTGCGCACATTTAATAGATACATGCGTATCGGTAATAATAGGATATAAAATAATGACCGAACAAAAGTGGAAATAACAAAACAAAGTGGAAAAATAATTCAGGTACGCATTTCTTTCATTAGAATAATACTTGGGCTGGAATCAGAGGCAAAACTGAATACTAGCCTAGTTTTGAATAGACTGTAGATAATTGTGAGATCCCTTCACTGGCTGTGTAGTAGACATCAGGGAATACAAACACAGGGAAATATACTAACAACTATCCCTTTAATCTTTAATCTTCATAAAATTAATTTTGATCCATTTTTTACGGTTTATCAACCATTTGCAAGTTATTTAAAGCCAGAAAATATTTATATGTATTATATAGATTTCAAGATTTAAAAAAAATAATGATTTAGTGATACAAGTCTTACTAATTGACACATAGTTCGCTGGGGGCGGAGAAGGTGTGATTTCATACATTTCCCAAGAGTATTTGCGCGTAAATGAATATAACGAACCCAACAGCGATTGGAACTCGGCTCCCCTATTAACAATAGTTTTGTTTTCATATTGTAAATACTCATTGGGGATAGTTTTCAGAATTGTTGTTTTATTCCCCTCTCCACACAGACAATGAATTGTACATATGGGGGCTAGTTAGTATTTTCATAGAGACATGAGGTATTATGTTGGATGTCGTAAGAAAGGTACGTAAGAATATGATGTTTTGATGTAAGGAATATTGTTTCTATGATTGGGTCAGTGTTTGTGGCTAGCTAAATTATCGTTAAGACAGAAGACCGTCCTTTCTCCATTCCCCACTTCGGCCTTGTGCCACGTTTCTGTGTATATAACAGAATAAATATTGCTCTCCGATTAACAATTCCGAGCCATTATCCATTATCCTTTCACGATAGTAATGACAGTTTAATGACACAAAATGGCCGTTTACTGAATATACACAAACTCTAGGAGCATAATTACTGTACAGCTATGGTACATTATTTTAAAAGTTACTTGAAATTTACCATATTGTATTGATGATTAAAAACTTAACTGTAAGATACGACGTAATTTTAACGACATTACAGTAACTCATACATCGA
The DNA here is from genome assembly GCA_903632075.3 of Acanthosepion pharaonis. Classification (NCBI taxonomy): domain Eukaryota; kingdom Metazoa; phylum Mollusca; class Cephalopoda; order Sepiida; family Sepiidae; genus Acanthosepion; species Acanthosepion pharaonis. The sequence goes on from CAHIKZ030000649.1 coordinate 499,676, forward strand.
CCTATACGTTAGGTATAAGTCTAACACAGAATTTCGAGCTAAAAATCTTTAGGACGACTTGTACGCCATGTCGACTTGTATGCCGCAGTTTACGGTAAATGAAATCGGATAGACTGTATACCGTAAACATATATTAAAAAATAATTTAAATTTCAAATTTCAGCTGTAGTCACATCAACAAGACAATTTTTTTTATTTTAAAATTCCCAGCATCCCTCGTTCGTGCGCATGCGTAGTCGAACCAACATAACACATTTAGCCCAATGAAGCCCTTAAGGACGAAACGCGTCACAACAAAACTTTTTTCCATTTACATTTTCCTAAAATTGTTTTTGATAAATAAAAATTTATATATCGTTTTTTCAGATGAGTATAATTCGAACCCGTATTTTTTGCTTAAAAAAAACTGATGTTAAAACTCGTACACGAGTATATAGGGTATATGAGGTCAGGTTAAAAATGTTATCGGTTTGACCCAGTTTTCAAAATAAGTATTTAAATGGCCAAAACATTAGGATACGGATTTCGAGAAGTAGGTGGGTATGAGAACTTTTCAATAACTCCTTATATGCCAAACATATATACATATATATTATATACAGTATAAATTGGCGAATGTGTGTGACGGAGACGATTCGTTTCCCAAATAGTTTAAAATATTGATTTTTGCTTGAAACCATTCTGCAGACACAAAATAAGGAAAGGTGGAAATATGTAAGCACTCAATTATGACTATTTTTTCTTCTTCGTAAGAGGATTAAGAAAAAAATCTCTCTTGAATGTTATGACAATTCTTCAGTAGATTCGAGACAAACAACTTACCATCGACAAAGACGCTTGGCAATAAAAATGAAGAATGAAATTTAAAATAAATGTCAAAAAAAATTAAATTAAACGTAAAAGAGACATAGTTGATAATGTTTTCTTTTATTTTATCACTATAAAATTAAGTTGTTATCAAACTTTTTTTTTAACTTCAAACCAAATGTTACCAAAATGGAAATAAATTCATTAAGCAAAACCAAAGATCAATACTGTTTGTGAGTTGGGTTTGTAATTTTGAAGCAATGTGGGCGGGACCTTTTCTAAAAGCCAAGTGCAAGGGGGTGGGACCTTTTCTAAGTGCAAACATTTTTCAAAACAGCCTAAATTTCTTGTAATTCTTCAGTTCTTTTCAAATACTTTATCAAAAATCTGTTTTTGAAAACATATTATCAAGATTCAATTAAATTAATAATCTTTGTAAATTCGTATTAAATAAGTACCAAATATCCAAACATTTACGTTTTCTTTTGATTAGGAACACGCTAATAGATTTATAGATATTTTGTATTGATAAGAAAGAAATACCAAATATCCAGACACTTACGTATTCTTTTGATTAACAACACGTTTATAGATTTATGCATATTGGTATTTATAATAAATAAATACCAAATATCCAAACATTTACGGTTTATTTTGATTAGCAACACGTTTATAGATTTATGCATATTTGGTATTTATAATAAATAAATACCAAATATCCAGACATTTACGGTTTATTTTGATTAGCAATTTATAGATTTATGCATATTTGGTATTTATAATAAATAAATACCAAATATCCAGAAATTTACGGTTTACTTTGATTAGCAACACATTTATAGATTTATGGACATTTAGTATTTATATTAAATAAATACCAACTATCTAGACATTTATGTTCTTTTGATTAGCAACACATTTATAGATTTATAGATATTTGGTATTATTATTATTAAATAAATGCCAAATACCCAGACTTTTACGGTTTCTTTTGATTAGCAACACATTTATAGATTTATGGATATTTGGTATTTATATTAAATAAATACCAAATATCAAGACATTTCAGGTTTCTTGATTAGCAACACATTTATAGATTTATGGATATTTGGTATTTATATTAAATAAATACCAAATATCCAGACATTTACGGTTTCCTTTGATTAGTAACACGTATATAGACAAGTGAACTCAAATTTTACTAAATCTCAACGTCCTGGGTTAGACGACAAACTACATCCAACAGCACGGCCCCTGATCAGGAGGTTTTGTGGAGCGTGGAACAACCTCTTAATTGCTGGCATTCACACGTTCATCCAGATCGGGGGTGGTAGCAACTATTAGAGTCTTAGCTATGGGAAAAGTGTTAACCTCCAAAGTGGGGTAAAAACGTAAAAATAAGTTTTAATATCAGCAATTTTTTTTGTAAAAAAAATAAATATTACCAGCAATAAATTTTCGAAGAAAAAATTATTACCAGCAATACATTATTACCAGCAATACATTCTTACCAGCAATACGTTTTTGGAAAAATATTACCAGCAGTTTTTTTTTTTTAAATTACCAGCAATACGTTTTTGGAAAAAATATTACCAGCAATATTTAAAAAAAAAAGTTACCAGCAATAAAATATTACCAGCAATACGTTTTTGGAAAAATATTACCAGCAATATTTTTTTATAATTACCAGCAATACATTTTTGAAAAAGGAAATATTACCAACAATACATTTTGGGGAAAATATTACCAGCAATAAAAATCTTGTCGGCATTAAATAACCCATTGGGTTAAAACAAAATAAACCAAACCAAACCAATCTCTCTCTATATATATCTATATCTACATCTCTATCTATCTCTGTCCCTATCTCTCTCTTCCTCTATCACTCTATCACCCTCTATATATCTCCTTCTATATATCTCTATCTTTCTCCCTCTCTATCCTTATCTATCTATCTAATTTATATTTTTTACTTTTAATTTTTACTTGTGAAGTAAAGATACAGAAATAGGACAATGGAACTTACCCAAGGGGATCTTGAAAAGTTTTCAGCCCGATCCCTTTCCCAAAATCAATATTTCAATAACCGAACATCATAATTTTTGGGGAAAGAGTTTTTTTTTTAAATATTTCAACCCAAGCAAGGCAATAAAACCGTAAATATGTGAGGTCTTACTGAATGTGAAAGAATATGAGAAAAATGAAAAACGTTATTAAATAGAGAGAACAATAAAAGAACTCATAGAAAGCATGGAACCGGAAGAGAGTTCCACACACGAGAAGTGCAAGAAAAGAAAATGTTAGCATAGAACTTACGGTTACATCTTGCCAATTCAACTGTGAATAGATGAGACCTAATCTAGTACTGCGTTTCAATTCATGAAGTCTAGGTACCATAGCGAAGCGTTCATCCGAACAATTACCATCAAAGTATTTATAGAAATGGCAGAAGGAAACTACATTACGGCTGAAGACGAGATGCCAGATGAGGACCAGTACTATTGCTGATTTTTTGGATTTTATCGAGAATCTCTAAATATACAGCCGGAACACTGGTCCATATATGGCAGAAAATTTCAAAGTCTGGACGAATGGTAGACATATAAATACGTAAAATAATTGACTGGAAAGCAAGAACCCAGAAGATAGTTCTACAAGCGAGAAATACGAGAGAAGAAACTGTTAACATAGAACTTACGGTTATATCAAGCCATTTTAATTGTGGATTGATGAGACCTTGCCGCCACTCTAGTACTGCGCTTCAATTCCTAAAGTCTAGGCACTAAATAGGATAGCTCAGCAGAACAATTACCATGAAAATATTAACAGAAACGGTTAACAGGAAGCCACATTACAGCGTTGGGGAAGTAAGTGGAGCTGATATTCCAGCTACAGTCTAAATACATGAACGTTTTTACATAACGTTTTTCATTTTCTCATATTCTTTCACATCCAGTAAGCCTTCACATCTTTGCGGTTTTAGTTCTTGCTTTTGTGGTATGTCTTCAAATGATGCGGTTTCTGTTGTTTGGTAAAGTTCTTTGGGATTCTGAGACTGAGATCTGGTAATGAATGGTCCTTTTTAAAACCCACACGTTTTATTCTCTTGAAATCATTTTTAGTCCTTGTTCTGAGAAAGCGATTGTATAGAGTTTAGATATTTCTGAACAAGTTGGATGATATCTCTATGAGAGGCTTGACCTGACGAGGCTATTTAAAAACATGTCAGCTTCTTAGGTTTATGTTTTGGTTTTGAAATATCTTTCAGTGTTGGGCAAAACTACCTGCTTAGCCTATATTGCGTCCAATCCCTTTATCTCCTATCCTGAACTGTTTATAACAGGTCTATCCAGCGAGGTATTGAATTGTTTAGTATAATTTGACGATCGAAATAAAATGAAAAACAAACAAACAGTCATTTAAGCATAGAAATAACGATCTATTGGTTATGAGGAAAGCCAAATTAATTTGGAAGTTATGCAATTAGAAACAGGCGTCAACGGTGCGAAGAACATTGAAGTAGCATAAAAGCGTAAAAAAGTTTTTTTTCGGAATAGAAAGAAAGCGAATTAACAAGACCAAGCCTCGTCCTTCAATTCAACAAAAACGTGTCAAGTTGATAAAAGTTTTGAAATCCAATCAATAAAAAAGTTCAATTAGTAAAAGTTAATTTTCTATTTCAATCACTTTAGCGTGGTTAGTTTGATCTCTAGCTAAGATCTCAGTCAGCCTCAGTACATACCATTTTCTGTTAGGTTTCAACATGTGAAGCTGAGTCTATTTTATTATGAGTTTGTCTTGTCGTTTTACCGCGTCGTAAAGCCATGGAAGCAGAAGAAAACAACCTTAATATAATCGTTTCATTTGTAACTTTAAAGTGAACGCATGGTGCTAGATTTAAAGTGTTAGATTAATGCAAATGATTCAAGTAAGATGAGGGAAATCTGAGAAGTTTATGTGATATGTCCCGGAAAGGGATATAGTTGTTCGAAATAGCAAAGTGGTTTTGGACTACAGTAACCGAGTAGGACAATCTAGCAGGTTACCGTAATGGACTGGTCCTCGTCGTAGTGGTAGGCAATAGGCGTAGGCAATAGGCGAAGACAATAGGCGTAGCCAATAGGCGTCGTTCCTGTACCTCCTCATCCGTCTGTATTTATGGCTGACACCAGTCAATCATATTACTGTGAAGGGGAACCCAGGTGTATGCATATTCATTACATCATTATGAAAATGTTCGGAGCATTGTTGATTGTTCATGAGGAAATGAACATTTGCGACATGCGATATGAAAAAGCCTGGCTGAATAAAAAAGTGCACATTTCATAGTTTATTCTTTAGGTTCAATATGAAGAAAAGTTCAAAGGAAGATAGACAATTGTGATAATGTTTCTACAGACGCGAGAACATTTTGGCAATGATCTGTGAAGTTTGTATTGAAAAGAAAATGAAAAAGTTCGTATTTGAAAAGCAAATACAGAAATATAGAAATTGCTTGAGGCAAAGGCGCGTCTTCTATCCGGATTTGTTTAAGCTATACCATCTGTTTATATTTCTGAGATGAGGTATTATGTACACTATTTACATTATTCGGACTATTGTCCTCATCTTGTGTCACCATATTTATTACAACGTTTCGGCCTTTCAGTATCTGTCTATATTTCTGAGATGAGGTATTATGTACACTATGTACATTATTCGGACTATTGTCCTCATCTTTGTCGCTATATTTATTACAACGTTTCGGCCTTTCAGTATCTGTCTATATTTCTGAGATGAGGTATTATGTACATTATTTACATTATTCGGACTATTGTCCTCATCTTATCGTCGCTATATTTATACGTTTTGGCCCTTGTATGCTTCTTCAGTTGGTTGGAATGTCGAACTGAACCCTTTATTTCGCTCACTGGGGTAGACTCTTCTAGTTCCACGTGCCATGTTTAATGGATGTCAGTTATCAGTTATCTCCTGTTAATTCCCCTCTCCAAGTTCTCCAGTGCCTTAACCAGCTATTGAACTCACACTCTTCTGGGTCCTGTCACTGGATTTAACCAACGCCTTTATCCACTGTGCTCATATTGCAATTTTTTACTGTTATCATTGCATATTTTTATTGCATATTTTTATTGCATATTTTTATTGTATTGCCTTACTAACCACAACAGTCGGTCTTCAATGATTCCTAGAATGTACAGCAGACTGACTGATGAACCGTGTCAAATAACACGAAAGAAATAAGAAACTTTACTTAGTAATAAAGGAAGCCAACAAATTCAAAATGTAATTTTTAACATAAAAAATAAAATAAAAGCAAATGCAATGTGCCAAATGCAAAAACGATAGCAAGATAAGCATCTTAATAGTCAATACTCTGCTCGTACAAAACAAACCGATATAGGCAAATCCCGTACTCATCAGTGGTTACATAGTGCAGAGTTAAAAGTTGATACCGAAGGTTTTATTCTTGCTGAACAGGACCAATGATTGCTAACTAGAAATTATCAAGCTTACATACTGAAAATTTGTATCGACCCCAAATGCAAATTCTGTGATAAATATCCAGAAACAATTGACTGTCTTGTATCAGGTTGCACGGTGTTAGCACCAAGAGAATATAAAACTCGGTATGATAGAGTGGGCTAATATCTACGCTGGAAAATATGCTACTTTTATTGGAAGGAAACTACAAGAAAGTGGTATGAACAGCATCCAGACTCGGTTAGAGCAAGAGGACCTGTAACAATTGTATGGAATTTTACAATGTACACAGGCAGAACAATCAAAGCTAATTGTCCAGACATCAAAGATCAAAGACCACTGAAATATAATGTGCTTTCTTATTGACATGGCAGTCCCTGAAGATTGTAATGTATTTTTGATGTTCTTCAAAAAATATCAAAATACAATCTCAAAAATGTAGCACATGAGGACATCAATAAATCCAGCTGTATTTGGAGCCCTTGGATTGATTGGAAAAAGTTTCGATAGATAATTGAAAGGATTCCTGATAACCCATACCTTATAGACTTACAATGAAGTGGACTCACAAGGACAATTCCCATAATATGAAGCGTTTTATCGATTTAAAATGTGTTAGATCTTAGTTTTTTTTTTTTTTTATTTCATAAAAAATGATTAGTGGAAGATGTCATGAAGCCATTTTTAATCTTAGGTCTCTGGTTGGGACCCGGAAGGAAATGTGTATACAAGAAAATCCCAAAGAAATAATAATAATAATAATAATAATAATAATAATAATAATAATGGGAGTACACAATACACACAGATAAAACAATCAAAGCTAACCGCCCAGATATTGTTATTAGTGCCTCCTTATTGATATGGCAGTCCCTTTGCGGACTGCACTGTATCTTTAAAGATATTCAAACAGCTATCAAAATACAAGGACCTTGAAATCAAAATCTCAAAAATGTGGCACATGAAAACATCAGCAATTCCTGTTTTACTTGGAACCTTCGGATCGATTGGAAAAGATAGCAGTAGACTCATTGAAGGAATTTCTGGAAGTCCCTGCCTTGGAGAGATACAAAAAAAAAAAATTCTCATGGGTACACCCAACACCTTACAAAGGGCTTCATCTATCTAAAATATGTGTTGTTTTTATTTTTTTTTATTAGTTGCTCAGTGGAAAATGTCATGATGCAATTTTTGACCTTAGATTTCTGGTCGGGACCCGGAAAGAAATGAGCATACACCAGAAATCAAAGGAATAATAATAATAATAATAATAAAATAATAATAATAATAATAAATAGATGAGATAAAATTAGATATAAGACAGAATGCTATAACCCATCAATTAAACACTTAAAGAGACGAAAGTAGAAATAAGTAATATGACAGAGGTTGAGTTAAAAACTAAAACAAATGAAATATGAAATAACCTCCCGGGAAATAAAATCGAAGAATCTACCTGTAACATAACTTGCAGTTATCCAGACGGTGTCACTGAAGGAAACTCCAACTACATTAAGTTAGATTTCCTTGAAAACCACAGAGGTGAACTCATCGAAGCGAAAAACCACGTCATTCAAGTACTCAGCAGAGTAACCCTCATACAATTGTCAGACAGAGACCAGCTCCCAAAAATTCATATGAAAAATAAGCACAATGTTGCAAATATACAACGCTCCTCTGGAAATACTGTTAATGGATAAACCACCGAGAAATATCACAGAAGTTAACATCATAAACGCAACAGCTTTAGCAGCTATTGGGAAGCTTGGAGTCAAGACAATGAAAAAAATAGCAGGCATAGAGAGTCATCTTGGAAGGCAAAACTGATACGAGAAAGAAAGGAAATCAGATGTGAGATTAACTTATACGTTGTAGAGAGACATGTTATTATTATATGAGCTCACTAGAAACCCAAATGTCTCCAAATGCAAGTGCAAGAAGATCAAACGGAAATATAAAATCAAATCACTAAAGGAAATTACATCAATCAAGGAAATGCTGAAGCAGAAACACCAGTTAAAGCCACGGAGAAAAATACGATACGAAAAATGGTGCAGGTTCTATCCCCAAAATAAAATATTCCAAACGGACCTTAAGAAATTTTACAGGGAAATTGGAAATGCTCCTATGCATGTCGAAACACCACCATCTATTGACAATGTGCAGATGTTTAGGGAGAATATTTCGTGCAGTGCAACGGAATATAACCTAAATGCAGAATGGATCAATCGTGAAGAAAAACGTATGCTGGATACAACTATGCAAGAGTGGAAAAATATAACCACAAATAATGTTATGCAAGCTCTAATGAAATCGCAAAAATAGAAATCCCCAGGAAATGACAAGGTGCCCAATTTCTGGCTCTAACATCTTTCATCAATCTATAAAGCCATTGCAAAATCTCTATCAACGCTCTATCAAATAATCCCGATGAAATCCCGGATTGAATCACTGAAGGCATGACATATCTCATGCCAAAAACGATTCAAACAGAATATCCAAAAAATTATAAGCCAATAACATGTCTCCCTACAACGTATAAGTTGATCTCGTCTGTCCTGACGAACCGTACTTACTCTTTCTTCGAGGCAAACAAAATTCTTCCACTGGAATACAAGGGATGCAGGAGAGGTTCCTATGGCTGCAAAGATCAACTACTGATAAACAAAATGATCTCCCCCGTGGTAGTAAATTTCCTTAAGCACAGCATGGGAATGTGAAATACCACATTATACCTAAATCACACCAGAGGCACTGCCACCTCCAACCGTCTGAATATCCGATGCGTAATCTGTTAAGAAGATCCCCTCTCACCCCTTCTGTTTTATTTGTCCTTAATCCTCCTTACGCATGAACTAAACAACACTAGCTATGGTTACAAACTAGACAAAAATATATTCAATCACCTACTCTACATGGATGATCTCAAACACTTTGCCAAAAACGACAATGAGTTGAAGGTCCTCCTCAATATTGTAAAATGTTTCAGTGACGACATAGGTATGGACGAGATGATTTGAAGGGTTTTGTCTATGTAATTTTTTTTCCAGTGGAAAATATGATGCCATTTCTAACCTTAGGTCTCTGGGCGGGATCCGGAAAGAAATGAGTACACACCAGAAATCAAGGGAAATAAAAAAATAATGATAAACATTAGAAAATTCTTCAAACGTTTCTTTCTTGCTTAGATCGATGTAGTTATGTCTAAAGTAGAAAATTCGAGTAGATACAATATTACAAAGTACTTCAGAAAATATATGTCTTGCTGGAATTGTTGCTTATACTGAAATTTTATCGTAGTAAGAGCTTAATTGCAATTTAGTTTTATTTAGTATTCGACTCGTAGGCAAATTTTTGCTTCCCAGCAAAGAGGAAGATGGCAGCGCAACAACGCAAGTTATTCCTTGTTAATTATGGCTTCATTCAGTCTAGCCTTGTGTTAGATTTACCTAAGCATATCTCTAAGAAATCTACCAGATAGCGATGGTAAACAGACTAATCTGTAAATATAGGTATTTAATAAGCGCAGCTTGGTAGAGTACAAAGCCACAAAATAAGATCCTGAACCCAATGGTGTTCAGGAAATAGCTGCTAACAAATTGCACTAAAGCTACCCGTCGCTTCAGTTCTTTTGGACTTTTTATACATGAACTATCAGTAAAATGCATGAAGATGAAATTGTTGATAACATCAGAGATTAGAAATTTGAAAGTAAGGGAAGATAACCTGAATTTTTTTGTAACAAAGGAATATTTTGATATTAGGAATGGTGAAAAAAGAATGTGCAGAAGATGAGATTTAGTAGAAATATTGCTGTTTTTTCTTTTATTCTGTATTTATACAGAGAGGCTTCTAGTAAACAAAATAATTTACTTCCTTTTCCTATAACAGATCAGAAAGTCGATATTAGTTTCAAGTTAAAATGGAGGAAATTTCAGGATAAGAAGGAGAAAGACCATGTGAAAGAAAAAGAAAAATATGACAAAGAGAAAATAAAAAAAGATGTAGAAATGAAAGAAAAGAAACGTCGAAATGAAAGGAAAAATGGAACACAAATATCAATGAAGAAATGAAAGGAAAAGAAAAATGTCGAAATGAAAGAAAAAAGATGTAGAAATGAAAAAAAAGAAGAAAAAAATGTCGAAATGAAAGTTAAAAATAGAAGAAAAATAAAAATGTGGAAATGGAAGACAAATAAAGATGAAATGAAAGTGAATAAAGATACAGAAATGAAAGAAAATGAAAAATGGCAAAATGAATGAATAGAACGATTTAAAAATGAAAGAAAAGAAAGATGTGAAAATGGATGAAAATAAATATGTATATGTGGGAGAAAAGAAAGGTCTAGAAATGAAAGAAAAGAAACATTTAGTAATGAAAGAAAAAGAAGTAGAAATGGAGAAGGTAGAAATGAAAGAAAAAGAAAGATGCAGAAATGGAAGAAAAGAAATACCAAGACAAAAAAGATGTCGAAATTAAACAAAAGAAAGATGTAGAAATAAAAGCAAAGAAAAGATGTGCAAATAAAAGAAAAAGAAAAATGTAGAAACGAAAGAAAAGAAAGACGTAGAAATATGAAATGAATGAGAAAGAAGTTAAAAGATGGTACCGTCACTTAAACTATTGACAGAAGGTGTTAGAAAATATTATCTTATATAAATATTATTTCAAAAGTATGTACGCCAATAGAGAAAATATTCGCATGCACAATAAAATGAGAATATATACTTCGCTCCAAATAAAGAACATTCTCGTTCCTAATAAATTAAGAACATATTCTCGTTCCTAATAAATTAAGAACATATTCTCGTTCCTAATAAATTGAGAGCATGTTCTCGTTCCTAATAAATTAAGAACATATTCTCGTTCCTAATAAATTAAGAACATATTCTCGTTCCTAATAAATTAAGAACATATTCTCGTTCCTAAAAAATTGAGAGCATATTCTCGTTCCTAATAAATTAAGAACATATTCTCGTTCCTAATAAATTGAGAGCATATTTTCCACGCGGTTACATTTAAAGTGCCTTACAGTCACATCACGTTGCAACATCGATTCTCGTACGATCACCCAAGTTAAGCAACGTCGAGCCTGTTCAGTACACAGATGGCTAACCGCTTAGAGCAGAGTTCTATTTCCAGTCAGTTTCGTTATATTCACTTATTGATAAATACCATTGGAAAAATTAGGAATTTACCTTGTCTCCCTTCATCTATGGGTTAAATAGTAGGCTTCTATCAGCGACTCATTATAATTTCCTAAAAATTCTTACAATCTGAAAATATTTTCTGGCTTTAAATAACCTAAACCTCCCCAATAAATTAAGATCAGATTCCCCTCTACAATTAAATACGAGGTGGGGGGGGGCGTCTTCAAAAGTTCGTGGAAATAATGGGTTCATATTTGAATATGTTATAACACGTTCAAGTGCAGTGAAGTCAATATCCATCCACATGATTTTAAGTTATGGAAGGTGATTCAAAAACTTCGTGGAAAAATCCACGAAGTTTTTGAATCACCTTCGTAATGTGACGTCCCCCGGTGTCGCTGCGCCAAATGTGACGTCTGCCTGGCCACGTCCGCTGTGCTGTCCTGGTCGCGGCGCCAATTGTGACGTCACCCCGTCTGTCTCCGCGCCGTCGCCGTCCTATCCTGTCTTGTGACGACCAATGTGACTTGGTATTGGTCGCGGCATCAAATGTGACGTTCTAACCCTTGGCTGATTCGGATGGGAATCTGGTTAGATTCGGCATCAGCCTTGTCGTTCCCAGCTCGCCTCCAACGTCTGGTTACCGAAGTAACTGCTTTGACTTCTAGTCTAACCTACCCATGTTGTGATTTGATCTTAGGTAGACGAAATCAATCAGTCGCCGGGCCGTAATGCAAGTCGAGTCCGAACAAGGGTAATACCGCACAAGTATATGTAAAATAAAATAAAGTAATAACTCGAAAAGTTCAAATGTGTTAAAAAAGGATAACAATATTTTATATCTGATTGCTGAATACAGGACTGATCCTTCCTCCCAACCCGCTGATATGGATTCGTGACATTTTGTGTTTGTTAGGCGAGTCTTAACATCTTAAATTGTTCTTTTAAGAAACTGGTTTTGGCGTATCTTCAGGCGATATTCGTAAAACTTGTTTTGGTGGTGTGAGTCTAAGTCGTTCTTCAAAAATAAATTGTTCTTGGTTAGAAGTTGAGGTCGAGAATGCGTGGAATCTTAGTCAGCTTTCTGCGAGGCGGGTCCTCAGAGCTCTCAGCTCAACTGCAAACTGCAACTGCTTGCCTGTCTGTCTCCAACCCCAACTGCGAACTGCCGTCTTACTCGTTGCGACTCTGCTTATATGGACGCCGACCAAAACTGGGGTAGGCCTGTCGGGGTTTGAGGTTCTAAATCCGCATTAAGGTTTTTCTTTGTTTTCGGTCAGGAAGATTTATTAATTTCCATTTTTGGAAGTGTTTACTTTCTAGGGTAGGGATTCGTCCTCCCCCATTCTTCTTTTCTCATATGGGTATCTCATACCAATCCCTTCAGAGGCCTCAGCGGGTTTCCCCTCTCTCTCTTACAGTAGCATCTCATACCGATCCCTTCAGGGGGCGTCAACAGGCCTCCCCTCCTTCTTCACATGATTACCTTCGCCTACCGCTCACGCCACCATTCAGCCAATAGACGCTCAGCGGCGTGGGTGTTTGGTAGTTATCGCTCAAAGAAAAAAAAATCCTCTTTTCTTTTTTTCTTTTTCTTTTCTTTCTCTCTCTTCTTCCCGACAACAAACCCTAATAACTCTTATCCTAACCGAACGTCACCTGGAGTTCATCAATCAGATTTTCGCCAGCATCAAGTGGGTGGTCATCTGGCGACTTTGCATTCTGTCGCTAATTAACTGTTTCGATAAAATAATTTTCCTATCATATCCAGCTCCGACACGAAACAGATGCTTTTTCTCAAATGATACCTCCGCAGATAGTTAAGGGTTTAATCTTTCCTTCCTGGTACTCTGCGGGTGGTCCAGCGGACATTTTTCTCGCGACCCAATTAATTTTTATCTCTTAGAATTCTGCCCTGTAGGCCACCTGACCGATCTGAAATTTTCACCATTGCCATGGGCAGACTGCCATCTTCCACTCGGTGCGCCGTCATAAATCAAACGCGACAGATCCGCGACCTTACTTTCTTCGCTAATGAAAATAAAATCTTTACCAATTTTTCTTGTTAGAAAAAAAATTACATCGTCTTTTCGTGATAGATTCTTATCACCTAATTTAATTCTCGCCTTTTTTTCCATTTTTTTTTCACGCAACGCTAAATAGTGTCACAGTAAGAGGATATGTCCAAGATAAAATGAGGGAATATTTTTCTCCTCAGGAAATTTACAGCATAATCTTCTGCCCGGTAAATTTAAAGCATTTTCTACCCCTGGCAAAAATGAGAGCATATTTTGCCCCGCAATTGAATAAGTGCATATATCCTCCCTCGTAGATTGGGAAGATATTCTTCTTCTCGGAACTAGTGACTTATTTTTTTCTCACCAATAATTATTAACAAGTAACTTGCATTGATCAGTCAATTAAAAAGCGAAACAGACAAACAAATAAGTTTAATTTTAGGAATAATATGGCAGTTTCACTGCCTGTCTTAACGGTTCATGTCGGCAGTTGCAAATAGCTGATATTCTATTTGTCTAATTGGAAGTTATTGAAGAGGAATTCGGTGTCCTAATTAAATTAGTAATGGCTACGGTTTTCGTTCATATTAAAATACTGATCAATTTTATTACCAAAGAGTAATTTTACCTAACGGTCATATTTGACAATCGACTTCACTTGCCGTTGTTCACTTCCGGTTCTGCACACTTTCAGTTTTATTGGTAATTATCTCAGTCGAAGTAGGTTTCCGATTTCGTCTCGTCTTGCAGGCAGTAATCTTTTTCTATTCAGGTAATCCAAGGAGAAGGTTGTTGCCTAGTTAGTCCATCGTAATGGAACTTAAAATCAAGACTTGGCAAATTTTCTGAAAATCCAAAATTCAATAATCTTCGCAATACATAATCTCAAAAATGTAATTCTGAAAATCAATACGAATGTCTTGATTTCTACATTTTTTGTGGCGGAGGTGGATTTTCATACTTAATTTATATATATGAAACACATGATTTATATATATATATATATAGTCATCCACATACAAGTCTGTTTCGCTGTGTCACATCTCATCAGTGTGGCTAGACGTCAGATTGCTTCAAGCCGGGATGGAATCTCGACCGATTTGGCATCAGTCAGGGATCTTACCCTTAAGATATCTGTGCAGGACAGAGAAAGGAAAATTTTAACGTATTACATACGAAATGTATACAAACGCCAATAGCGAAGAGAGCTCAATTCGTAACTGAGGAGCGATGCGTTAATAGCAGTAGCAGCCACTGTTTTGAAATTTCCCTTTTTCCAGAGTGCTCGATCGGATGACGGGAGACTAGAACTGTACAGTCCTCACTTTTCAACCTAAACAGTGTTCAAAGTCATTTATGCGACCTTTTGTGTAATGAATTATTTTCGACTATACAGCCCCGTTCCTACAGACGAAAAGTGGTTAGGCTCTGGCTACTCTATCCCAATTTTCTTTACAGAATTTCAGGCTAAAGACTTTCCTTGGTCCCATGATCCCAGACTTTCACAGCTACAGGATGTGCCCCACAAAAAAACAAAAAATCAGGAAATTTGGTAAAGTTTAATTGCTGGAATATTTGTTGCAGTTATTTAAAAAAAGCAACGGATAAAAATTTAGTTGTTTAAAACAGAACAAAAAACAAATGTTAGATATGGTATTCAAATATGTAGTGAATTTTTTATATGTCAGTTAATTTTTTTTCATCATATAGTAAATCTAAAATACCCTTTTTTTTTCTGTGGAGCACGATGTAGTAGACGCTAGGCCACGTACAATGAATGGACTTATTCGCATTCTATTCATATTCCATATTAAGGTGTATGATAAAATTTGTTTGGCCTTGAAAAATATTGCGTTATCCGTGATTGCATCAGATTTTTATCACGATACTATTGTCTTGACTGCCGATTAGTTTGTCTGCGATGGACGTTACTCCAGGAAAGCGTACGAAAATTGTAATACTGCACGAACATACTGGCAAGCCTTACCAGTGAGTAAATCAAAGTGCTATAGACTGGCGCGGAAACTCTCCAGATTTAAATCCAATCGAGAATCTGTGGTCAATCTGCAAAGAACCAATTTTTGAAATTCACATACGAAGTACTAAGATGTGCACTGGGACATGTTTCATTGGAAAAATACCCCCCCCCAAAGTAAATAATAACGCAATTATTCGATTTGCATCAATTAATTTTCACCTGTCTGGAGAGCTTGTGTAAATTGATGGCTTAAGGTCAGTAAGGGCGATTGCCCAGCATTCACTGAGGATCCAGGAAAATGTCTATTATATAGCAATCTAGCAGTTTTTTCCTTATTTCTGTTTTTTTCTGTTTCTCGGCACTTTGCGTAGCTTTTTGAATGCCTTTTTCGCTAGTCCAATGCCTGTTTGGATGTTGGTTTTGTATTTTCCATCATCTGTTAAAACACTTCACATATATTTAAACTTCTGCGCCCGCTTGATGCTGACATTTCTAATTCGTAATTCGCATCTTGGGATTTTTCTTTTGCGGATAACCGTACATTCTATTTTCTTGCAGTTGATCCTTACTTAGTCTCGATTTTATTTTTTACTACACTGTCTAGAAGGACCTGTAGTTTTCTTCCCATCCCTGCTATCAACATAGTATCATCTGCGTATCTTATATTTAGATTACACCCACTGATAATAAATTTTGGCAGGGTCTCCAGCAGCCTTAGGGTACCTTCATAGTAGAGATTGAATAAACAACATACTTTTTCTTCACTTAACAATAAGTATAGAAACTATAAAAATTATGTTCGTATTTTTTAAGTTTTACAATCACTCTCATCTCATTATGTGTTCAAGAAATTTCAGAAGTGTTGTAATCTAGAAAATGTTACTGAATGAAGAATAACCGATACGGAAGTTGGAAATGATTATTATGTAATGATATCGCTTTTAATAAGACTGCTTTATGTTGCTCTGAAAACATCAACAAAATACAATACTCGCCAGCGGCGTGAAATAGGTAAACCACTGCTAGTGGGGGAGTACTTAGACAACATATAACGATATTTGCCTTCCCACGAGGTAGGATGCGGCACACGTCCACATTTAATGTGGGGAAATCCAAGCCCGTCGGCTCGAGCAAAAATTGCCCGTAGACTCCGCATACGCGGGATCTGTCTACCTACCCGGACGAGACTCTGCCCTTCGGCAGTATATTACCTCCACTAGTGTCCAACTAGTTTATGAGGATTGGGACATAATTATTAGTGTTTATAGGTACGATGATTCCAAACGTGTGTCCTTTTTTGCTACCATTTTCTTCAAGACTTGCTCGCTCTGTCCGTGGAATTCTCAGTGTCCTTCTGTAGAGAAACATTTCTGTTGCCTCCCGTTTTCTCATTATCCGTGTTGATGTTACCCACCATTCGCCGGCATATAAGATGGATATATTTCGCTAGCTCAATGCGTGTTCGGATTTCAGCGTTGCATTTTCCATCCTCTCTTAAAACGCTTCCCAGATATCTGCACTGCTTGATGCTGACATCACTAATTCGTAATTCGCATCTTAGGCTTTTTGTCTTTCTGATGATCGTACATTATGTTTCCTTGCACTTAATGGCTACTCCCTTTTTTTTCTAGTGGCCGAATGAATTGCTTCGAGAATTTGGTGATATAATAATTTTGACTTTGGACTCAGCGGTAACTAAACGAGCAATAACTGACCATTACTAAATAAAAAGTAGAATACTCCCGTAAATTAAAGAAAGGGTTCACTTCGAAATTACTTGAAGGTTACCCAGACCAGCAAGCATCGTAAGCTGAAACGTTGTAATACTAACAATAGTTAGCATGTAAATAATGATAACTCCTCATCCCAGAAATTCAGATAAAGATGTCTATGATATTTTACAATATAAGTCAATATGAACATTTCTGTGATAAAGGGTGTCTCAGTGTAAAAGTGACTCAAATAACCGTACGTAATTTTGTTGATTTTTAATAATTTGCTTTTATATTTTCAGATTTAGAAAGCTGAAAAGATAGTAAAACACGAACCCCACCTACAATGCTTTTTACAGAAGAACAGTAAATTTTCTGTGTGCTGAGAAAATTGGAAGGAAATTCCTATAAATATGGCATCGCGAAATTCCGCAGACAGTATGACATGAAAAAATCCACTAGCAAAACCGACATTTACCGATCGATCAAGAAGTTGGAGGCTAAAAGAACAATTAACAACACGAGAAAAAAAATCTCCAGCAGTCAAAGTTGGCAGAAATCCTACTTTAAATTCTCCTGAAATCATAGCAGATGTCCGAGATTCAGTAAGCGGGAGTCCAAAGAAATTCGTCCGCAGAAGGTGCCAGGATTTTGACCGTACCAAATCCTCCCGTGAGCCGTGGTAGAGGTGCAGCCAGAATTCAGAGGGGGCACCATTGGTACCAGCAAGAAGCGGCCACAGCAAATATCTCTATGGACCAGAAGTTTCCCTACTGACTCATCAGCCGTAAACGTGAACCTGAGTGGTCACCGCATTCCACCGACCTCAACCCAACAGTTTTTTTTTATCTGTGCGGGTATCTGAAGGATCGAGTCTACAGGAACACGCACCCTTAGACCATTTCAAAGCTAGAGGCAGCAATCACTCAAGAAATCAGTGCTATACCAAAAGAAGAGTGCATCAAAGACATCGACAAATTCGCCCGTAGAATTCATGGGTGTCTTCATCAGAACGGAGCAAATTTGAAGCATATTCTATAAATGACGATGGAATCTTTGCCAGTAGAGCAAGTGACATGTTGTTTGTAGCAGTAGATTTGCTAACTTCTCCAGTTTTCAGAAATATATTTGTTTCTATATAGTTTGTAAACAGAAAATAAATGGTGTTTACATTCTTGGGTCACATTTATTCTGGGACACCCTGTATTTTACAATTTAAATTTTTTAATATATTTTTCATAAAAATTCATGGCCTCTTTAACAAGTCATCAAATACATTTCCAGTCACTCTCTGGCCTTATCCGACATTTCAGCTAAATTCTGTATGATGTAATGATATCTCTTTTGATAAGACTACTTTATGTTGCTCTGAAGCAAGACAAAAGAGAGTTTGAAAGTGGTTTCTGGAGAAGGTGCATCATGTGGAAATGTTTTTCCATCCGAGATCAAGGATTCGTTGGTGCATCGCATTTCCAACTAGATAACAGGCGATATCATGCAACAAATAAGGTTAATGTGTAGAAGTCTTTTGTCATTCTAAACAAGATTAGCTTCTGTTTAAAATCTCGTAAAAAATCCATTTTTCATTGCATTTTTGTGTGTCGACGCCGTCGAAAGATAAGAGCGCTGTTCGATATTCTTCTGTAAGTCCATGTGGAAGCCATTCTCTTAGTTTAAGAAACGTGCCGAGGGCATCAAAATAATGTAGTACAGTTAAATCAACGAAGAGTGTAGCCACATTCCCTCCGTATTCTATTGGGGAAAAGTATATATATATATATATATATATATATATATATATATATATATGTTAACTGATTTAAAATATGGTTTTTCGTTACACAGTAATAACCATGTTTCAAAAACTGAAGATAGATATTTCAAATTTAATTTTATAATTAAATTAAAAGCATAAGTTCAGTTTCATATTCAAGTGAAATTTAGTTATATAATTAAATTTGAAGTTTTTAGCTTCAGTTTTTGTAAACTGTGTAGCCAAAAAAAAAAAAAACGTATTTTAAATCAGCTAATTTATAATATTTATGCTCCATAAATTTACATTCAGCACTGTTTTGTAAAAATAAAAATAAAAATAACAATAAGAACACCGGATTATATATCTTACTGTTCTTTCTCTTTCTTTATATATATATATATATATATATATATATATATATATATATATATTAATGCATGTTACATTAAATAATATAGACAAGTTTTGTCTATTTATTTTAATCAAATTCCTTTCATATCATCTGATAAGCTTAATAACATGATAACATGTTTTTTTTTTTAATCTTATCTAAGCTTTCGGCTTACAAAAGCAATCAGATATGACAAGTACAATACAATATATTAAACAATACACGGACAAAACAATAATGAATATCTGTTTTTGTTTGCATGGAAGATTTCCAAGCAACGACAAACTCGTGCATACAATATATATATATATATATATATACATATATATGAATGAAGGCTGGCCACTCATCTACTAGGGCGGCTAGCTAATGCCTATTGCTCAGGCGAATTTTGCGTTTGTTTAATACTCGCAGACCTTATTTACAATCTGAACAAGGCCAGCATGCTCAAACCCTTGGTCAGGATGACTTGAGACTTTGCGCTAGGACACCCACCGACGCCCCCAATGGTTTTCAAGGTTTGTCACCTTCATGACAAATCGACCATGGGGTGATTCGAACCAAGGTCTCATGGACAAAAAGCAAATATATATGTAGAGCAAAATCACTCTCTCCCTCTCTCTCTCTCTCTCTCTCTCTCTCTGTCACTATATATATATATATATATGTGTGTGTGTGTGTATCTATCTCTCTCTCTCTATATATATATATATATATAGAGAGAGAGAGAGACATACAGAGAGAGAGAGAGACATAAGAGAGAGAGAGAGCGATATGTATACATATATATATATATATATATATATATATATATATATATATATATATATATGTATTATGTTCAATATTATTTTCGGACAAAGTAAATTGCCATATATTGACGTTAAAACAATGCGTAGACAAATCTCATATCGTCTTTTATGCTGGAATGTCAAATCAATTTAAGTTTTCAGAGCAAAAAGACTCTTTTTATGCGTTATTATTATTATGTCAGTAAATGAAGAAAGGATTGAACTTGGGACCAACTTGAAACAACATAAAATTTACCAGCGTTGTTGTCTGGCTTTGTTAGCGTCAAATTATCGTGTTATTAGAGCAAAAGATGAAAAACGTTTTAATGTTCGAATTTGCAATGCAGTAGCATCTGCGCAGTTGAGATAAGCAAAAATGAAAGAGAAACGTGTTTGCCTTTCTTTGATTTCTCATACATCAGATGACGAGGATGTGAAATAGACGGCGAGTCCGATAATTTTATTGATCAAAAAGTAGAGGCATCCACAATTCACTGTTGTTCTTTAAGAGAAATTCTTCCTAAGTTGTTTTTTTTAAAAATGACAAATCAAATGTGAAGATCTTGAATAATAGGACAAGTATTTACTTTGAAAGGCGCGCGCGCACACACACACACACACACACACACACACACATATATATATATATATATATATATAGGTAAAATGAAATCGAATAGAGTATAATTCTAACGTTCGTAACGTTTAATTTAAAACAGGGCTCAATACAAAAGTAGAGCAATATTATTTATTTTAGGATATTACATCGAATAACTTTGTGCAGCAATTTTGACATGTTTTTTTGATATAATATCCTAAAATATATATATATATATATATATATATATACATACATACATACATATATATATATATATATATACATACGAACACAGACACACACACATATATATATATATATATATATGTACGTATGTATGTACGTTAAAATTTCATACAGTATATCTGTAAAATTGCAATAATGTAGCCGTCTCTTCTACTCCAATAGCTTAATGTCTCGCACCTCTCGCCTGTGGAACTCCCTTCCCTATTCCAGTTTCCCTGAGAGCTATAATCTCCATCTATTCAAATATAATCGACATCTCCAGTTGCCTTGATCTAGCCACGATCCTTCTCCTCATCCTTTCTTCTATCACTCCTATCTGATCTTGCTCCAAATTTTCTGTAACCTCACACGTCCTAGTGGCTTCTCGCCTTGCTTGGGGCGAAACGCTTAAAAAAAATAAAATAAATAAAAATATGAATAAAAGCAAAGGTAAAACTAATCCTAGCAGACGCGAAAGTCCCTGAGAGGAAAAAATGCGTCAGCTAAGACAAATTTTGCTTTTGTGCTTATTCTTATATATATATATATATATATATATATATATATATATATATATATATATATATATGAGAAAGTATTGTAACTATTTACGTTATTTACATTGTTCGGGCAGTTGTCAATTTGAAATTGTCGAAAGTACTAGGCTCACCGATTGCATTTGGCAATAAATTAAATAAAGAACAACTTAAATATGAGGATCATATTATTCAAGGTATTGATAGAAAGTTAATGTCTCATTAAGTCATTTTAGTGAAGTGATTTCGCCATTAATCTCATGAACATTGCTAATTAATTCTTTGTATAAACTACTTTTTTATGATATAATATAAAAACTGCACATTCTAATATATATATATATATATATATATATATATATGTGTGTGTGTGTGTGTGTGTGTGTGTGTGTGTGTGTAAATGGGTGTACTTTCTGAGCGACGGTTCGGTTCAACTCTCTGTCTACGGACGGAGAGGAACCCGAAGGAGGCTACGCCGAAGGGCGGAGTCTCCTTCGGGAGGTAAATTGGCCCTGAACCCGTTTATACGGGTTCAAATGGGCTATTTTTGGCCGAGCCTAATGGCTCGGAAATGCCCACGTTAAAAAGGCCTTGTGCCACATGACGCCCTCGTGGGGGACGACTAAATATAGTAAATGGGGTGTAAAAGTAAAATTGTTCAATTGTTAGAGTAACTTTGAACCGTTGTATCTCAGAAATGATTAAAAATATTTTACTGGAATTTTCCGAGTATTTTATATAAAACTATTGGACTCTACTTTGAACAATAAGAATGTATAATTACTCTCTCATCTTAAAAGAAGAATCGTGATGAAATCATAACCGGAAATGACATGCTTATCATTAATTAATTATAGCTAAGGATCGGAAGCTCATGAAGTATCAAAATAAAGTCCATATATATATATATATATATATATATATATATATATATATATATATATATATTAATCAATGACCATTATTTACATTATTCGAACTATTGTCCTCATTGTCGCCATGTTTATCATAACGTTTCGGCCGTTGTACGTTCCGGACTTCTTCAGGTGGTTGGAATTTCGAACTGAACCCTTTATTTCGCTCACTGGGGTAGACTGTTCTAGTTCCACCTGTCATGCTTGATGGATGTCAGTTATCAGTTATCTCCTGCTAATTTCCCTCTGAATGATCATTTTCCAATTTATTCAAGATGATCTTCGCTCTCTCTAATCTTCTAACTTTCTGTACTGGATTAACGATGTGCCTCACATGTTTTACGTACGATTTCATTTTCAAGTCTTTTTTCACTTCTTGGAGTGTCATAACTAAAACTCCTCTCTCTCGTGCTAAACGTCTTATGACTTGTGTTGGATCTTTTCTCATTGATCTTTTAGCTCTAAGTTGAAATGATGAAATGATGATCCCTCTTGTTTTTGTGAACTGATACAGTTTTCCTCTCTATTGTTCCCTCTTTTTTAAAATTATTCACCGTTCTGTTGATGGTTCTTGAATGGACTTTGAAGATGGAAGCCAGAATGTGGATGTTGGTACCAATAATGAAGGCCTGAATAATCTTTTTCCCCTCACCATTGCTCATTTACGAAAACAGTTGGAATGACCCAAAACGATTTTAACCTGTTCTATTTCTAGCTGAATAACTTAAAGGGTTTTTCAGTGATTCCTACGACAAATGGTATTAAGATGGCTAAACGTCTTATCTGAAAAACTGAAAAAATTAAAGTCGATTGGTTTAGTGGTTCTTCAGACATTAAGCATTTTACACGATGTGGACAATATTGCAGTCACAACCGGTAGGTAAATACATACATGATGGAAGTCAAGACGTGATCGAGTAAGAGCATCTCTTACACTCAAATATTCTTAATTTTCACTATCATATATATAATATAAAAGCTGCACATTCTAATATATATATATATATATATATATATATATATATATATATATATATATATGTGTGTATTTAGGCAGCATCTTTTCATTCATACACGTTTCATTAAATAATATAGACAAGTGTTGTCTATTTATTTTATGTAAATTCTTTTCATAACTATATACATATATATCCACACAGCAAATGTAGGCAACTATACAAATACATTTTGCAAATTAATTGAAACACCCGCTTTAGTTTCCGTTCTTTCACCATACGGTCAGTTTTAGACCCACTGGAGTGATAGGGTGTAATCAATTTCTATTTTCTTCTCAGATCAGGTCATTTTCAGTGGTGCGCAGTAACATTAATCTATTTTTTTCACCTTGAAAAATATTGCATCAGATTTTTATCAGACACTATTGTCTCGACTGTCGATAAGTTGTCTTACGGCCATTGTCGGCGATGGACGTTTCCCCAAGGAAGCGTAGAAAATTGTAACGCTGCACGAACACAGCAGTGAGTAAATCGAAGTACCATAGACTGGTCCGGTAAACTCTCCTGATTTAAATCCAATCGAGAATCTGTGGTCAATCTGCGAGTAACCACTACGTGGAATGGACATACGAAGTATTAACATGTGCACTGGGTCATATTTCATTCGTAAAATACGAAAAAAAGTAAATAATAACGGAATTATTCGTTTTGTTTCAATTAATTTGCACAAAGTTTAAAACTTTCTAAAAAATGCATTTAAATCTTATATATAACTTAAATAAAAATATATATAACTTTTCCTCAAATATAACAAATATCATTGACATATGCAAATATATAAGCATATCAATATATATATATATATATATATATATGTCTATACACACTCAAACACACACACACACACATACATATATATATATATATATATATATATATATATATATATATATATATTGTATATGTGTATCTGTTCATGGTTCCAGCCTGAGATTTTGAAGATTGGGATTTGCTTTCAACATTATGAGACACCTGCTCAATTTGTTTGTGGTGCCAAGTTTTATTTAAACCAAATCTATCCAGGCGAATGCATGAAACAGATGTCTTGGACAGTTCTCGTGGCGACTAAACCGAATATAATTTGATATATTCTGGAATACGAACCACTGAGACTAGTTTTATGTCTCGGCCTTTATACACCTGCATAATAAGGAATGATAGCTTACAATCCGAAAACATGAGTTTTTTTCCTTTGACCTTGTGTCTGATGAATCTAAGAATGCGCAAGCGATGTAACGGATAGCGACTTGGAATAAGAACTCGGGAAGCCAAGTTCGAATTCTAGTGGAATTTTTTAAATTCACTTAGCGTCCTGGGTAAGACTATAAACTACATCCAACAGCAAGGCCTCTGGTCAGGAGGTTTTGAAGAGCGTGAAACCACCACTTAATTGCAGGTGTTTCCAGGTCCACCCTGATCCGTCCTGAAGGCAAGAGTTAGGCAGCCATTTCTAGCCTGGAGCTGCCCACTTACTAGTCTTGGTAGTATTAAAATTTGTTTACGTATACTTTGGAGAGTGATGACATGTATTTTCTTAAAATTTCTCGAATCTGGTCAGATCCAAAATATGTTTCCTAAACAATCAATATATATTGATGATGCCCTGTTAATATATCCACGTGATACTGTTTTACATGTTATTGTAGATAAACTAAATAAATTCAAACACACAATAGTTCGTTAAATTCATTTCCACTCAAATATTCTAGGGAAAGGTCGTCACTATTTAAGGCAGGATTTTCATGCATTCAATTTGCTGCGATAGATTTGAAATATTACTGTCATTTCTAGTCTGAAGCTTCGCAGTGATCACGTATTTTCTTAGAAGTTCTCAAATCTTGACCCTTCCTTTCTTCTTTTTATGTACCGTGTCCCTTCAGGACGTAGACGATCATGGCTCTCCACTTCATCCTATTTCTTGTAGCTCTCAATAAGTTTTGTCCCTTTGGTACTTTCCCCAGGCCATGTTCTGTCATCTATTTGCTTAAGCCCGCTAGATATGTCATGCGTTGCTTTTTTGTCTCTCTTTCCCTTCTTTCCTTTTATGTACCATATCCCTTCAGGACGTAGGCGATCATGGCTCTCCACTTCGTCCTATTCCTTGTAGCTCTCAATGTTCTCTCCCTTTGCTACTTTCCCCAGGCCCTTTTCTGTCATCCATTTGCTTAAGCCCGCTAGATATGTCATGCGTTGCTTTTTTTGTCTCTCTTTCCCTTTTATGTACCATGTCCGTTCATGGCGTAAGCGATCATGGCTCTCCACTTCCTCCTATCCCATGTAGCTCTCAATAAGTTTTTTCCCTTTGCTACTTTTCCCCAGGCCCTTTTCTGTCATCCATTTGCTTAAGCCCGCTAGATATGTCATGAGTTGCTTTCTTTTGTCTCTCTTTCCCTTCTTTCCTTTTATGTACCATGTCCCTTCATAACATAAGCGATCATGGCTCTCCACTTCCTCCTATCCCTTATAGGTCTCAATAAGTTTTGTCCCTTTGGTACTTCCCCCGGGCAATGTTCTGTCATCCATTTGCTTAAGCCCGCTAGATATGTCATGCATTGCTTTCCTTTGTCTCTCTTTCTCTACTTTCCTTTTATGTACCATGTCCCTTCAGGACGTAGGCGATCATGGCTCTCCACTTCCTCCTATCCCTTGTAGCTCTCAATAAGTTTTGTCGCTTTGCTACTTCCCTCAAGCCATGTTCTGTCATCCATTTGCTTAAGCCCGCTAGATATGTCATGCTTTGCTTTCCTTTGTTTCTCTTTCCTTCTTTCCTTTTTTATGTACCGTGTCCCTTCAGGACGTAGGCGATCATGGCTCTCCACTTCCTCTTATTCCTTGTAGCTCTCAATATGTTTTGTCCTTTCGGTACTTCCCCCAGGCCATTTTCTTAAGCCCGCTAGATATGTCATGCGTTGTTTTTCTTTGTGTCTTTTCCCCTCTATTCGACCCTGTGAGTATAAGATTATCCAGCATGTGTCTCTATATATATATATATATATATATATATATATATATATATATATATATATATATATATAGTCACATGCTATCTTCAAGAGCTATTGTCTTTCTCAAGAAACAGACACAAGGGTAAATTGACAAAATTTTTATATATACCCTTCCCTTATTTTGTTCTCCAAATTTAAATCATACAGAATAGCTGTCGACTTATTAAATGAGTATGACCATCGCTTGCAAGCTTTAGTAATAAAATATGTCGGAATCATAATAAAAAAATCATTATGTGTTTAGAAATTGCTTTGTTTACATTAGGATATGAAACTAAGCAGATATGAATGTTCCGACAGTCGGAAAGGATTTGCGTGTATAATGCAATTTTCAACCTGGCTTGATTGGTGACACACTTCGTAGCTTCGTCGGTATACAGCATGCGGAATCTAACGATTTTTCCTCCCATGGGCGACATAGGATCGAATCCTGCACAAGAGCACCTATTTTTCTTTAATAATTTTTCTAGTATATTAAGGCCGGTAGACGAAAATATACTGTTTAATAAATAAGCGTATCGTTTACTCAAATATGGTTATCCACTAAAAATTGCGTTTAATTTATTTAATATATTGTTCAACCAATTCAACTCTATCACAACTACAATTGAAAAGAGCTGATCAGAACTCACTATAAAATTTGTTACAACGACAGTAAAAACAATAAAAGACTTTGTCAATATTAAACAAAACAATAAGCTAAAAGTTGAAGGAGGAATTTACTCGATTACTTGTAATTACTGCCACAAAAAACAGGAGATACCTCAAGGAATAAAAATAAACGGTTATATGACACAAAAGGGACATTTTACAAAACAATATATTAAATGTATTGGTTGATCACCGTAACGAGACTAACCGCAATTTTGACGTAAAATATTCTAGTTTCATCAAAGAAGAAAATAATATACTAAGACGAAAATGTTTTGATCGCAAGGTCATACAATTATAAATTTACGCCTTAGTTCTTGAAATATTTCTCGATTCCTGGCAAAAGTTCTATTATTGTAGTGGGGGATATCTAATAACAAAAGTGTTGGGGCGCACCCACCTTCTAACTAGTAATGGACTGGTCCCTCTTATATAAGTCAGCTCTGGAGAGAGAGTGACAGAGCGTCAGAGAGAGAGAGCGTCAGAGAGAGAGTCAGCGTGAGCAGTCCAGATAAGCTTACCCGGTACATACCGTTGGACTATAGACTTTGGATATTGCTTCGTACTAACCAACCTTCGTTCTACTAATCACTCTATTGTTAATTGCTTTTATGAATATACCAGTATTTTCCTCCACAACTGTGTTTGTCTTGATTCATACACCGACACGCAGGAAACTCATAACATCTCAACAAAAAGTGATGGAAACTAAAACAAAAAAAAAAAAGAAACTAAATGAAATCGGTTCCCACCCCACCAGATTAAAATTCCCAGCATCCCTCGTTCTTGCGCATGCGTAGTTGAACCAACGTATCAAATTAGTCCGATGAAGTCCTAAATGACGAAACGCTGTCTATATTTCTGAGATGAGGTATTATGTAACTTATTTACATTATTCGGACTATTGTCCTCATCTTTGTCGCGATATTCATTACAACATTTCGGCCGTTGTACGCTCCGGCCTTCTTCAGGTGGTTGGAATGTCGAACCCTTTTTTTCGCTCACTTGGGTAGACTGTTCTAGTTCCACGTACCATATTTAATGGATGTCAGTTATCAGTTATCTCCTGTTAAATTCCCTCTGAAAGTTCTCCACTGTCTTAAACGGGTATTGAACTCACACTCTTTGGGTCCTGTCACCGGATCTAACCAACGCCTTTATCCTCTGTGCCAAAGGGTGTGAGTTCTATACCCGGTTAAGGCGGCGGAGAACTTTCAGAGGGAAATTAACAGGAGATAACAGATAACTCACATCCATCTAACATGGCACGTGGAACTAGAACAGTCTATCCCAATGAGCGAAATAAAGGGTTCGATATTCAACCACTAAAGTTTTTTTTCCCATTTTGGCACACACCTTTCCCCATTAATATGAGAAAAATTATATATCATTATCTCATATATATATATATATATATATATATATATATATATATATATATATATATATATATCATGGACACGTGGTTAGAATGTTCGCATTCTGACCATAAGACACGGAAGGAGATTTCCTGAAGTTATCGGACTGAAAGCCATATCACAGTTTGTGAGTGAAATTTGGTAGACGAGGGCCGTCGATAGCTGTGCTAGCACGAAGTCACAAGTCTTCGTGGACGAGAGCTCAAGCGTGCTGGCCTTGTCCAAATTGTTGATCGCTCTAGATAACACGCTCTCTCCCAGAGAGTGTAACTCAGGTTTGCTCAGTATAGTTGCAGTATAAAGCACAGGTGGGCTCTGAACAAGCGCCTGCAATAGCCACCTTTGTAGACGGGTAACATGAACACGAGTGACCAGCTATATAGCCTGATGTGCCTATACCATTTGAGCCACAGAGGATCGTTCGTTTAACATGGTCGATTTTATTGCTTTTAAACTACGTATGACGGTTCCGTATAGGATACAGGTTCGATTCCTGTCGGAGGACGAATATTTTCTTTGAAAATTTCTCGGACATTCAGGCCGGTAAATGTTATTAATACTGTTTATTATAAAACAGAGCATTTACTTAAATATTTGTATCTATAAAAAGAATGTATAAACTATAAAATAATTGTCGGACTTTGTCTATTTAATATATATATATATATATATATATATATATATATATATATATATATATATACATATATATATATATATATATATACAGTGTAACGGGATATAAGAGACCCGGATATAAGAGAGATTTTCTCTGGTCCTAAAATAGAGCCTGTGTTAATATATATAAAATAGACCAAACCCGGATATAAAGAAACCCGGATATAAGAGACTTCTTCTCCGTTCCCGACAACTCTCTTATATCCAGGTTACACTGTATATATATATATATATATATATATATATATATATATATATATATATATATATATATGTATGTATGTGTGTGTGTGCGTGTGTATGAATGAATATATGTAGGGTAAGTTACCTAGACTTTCCATGAATTTTGAAGAGATTGAACAGTGAGTGCGAGAATGTTCTCGGCCCAAGTCTTCTTTTTGTCGAATATTTTCCTATCAGCGCTCCTTTGTATTTACAAAAGATATATATATATATATATATATATATATATATATATATATATATATATATGTATACATCTAAGCACATTAGAGTACTGGATAGAGTTTCGGGTTGAGGATTTAGTTAACCCATAGAGGCTGATATGCTGCTCGACTAAATCAACGAACCAACCAAACAATGTTCATGTATATTGTTGAGTAATATAACGACTTATAAATACCCATATGAATACATACGTATTTATCAAAGCATAGAAATTGTACAATATAACAAATGACTTTCAAAATATCTTAAATCACAGGAGAAATAAAGCAGAAAACTTCAAGAAAACTTTTCTTTTATATCTGATTATAAACTAAATATCTGTATTCTAAAAAAAAGTCTATGTTAAGAGTACTTATAATAGCTATTCGCAGTTTTAAGATGGCGTTTGTTGACAGCCTATCTGCTATTTTTTCCCAACCGGAACTGCGCATGCGCACTCCAGATGACGTTCGCCTAACAAATGACCAGAAAGTAATTATTATCGCCATATCTAATCATAATCAACAGGAGAGGATTGTAGTTGAAATAACTGTTTTTGTTTTGGGGAGAGCCGTTTTTTTTATTATTATTAATTTGCTATGGGAGGACATTAAATTTATTCTCTTGATGTCCACTTGTATACGATAAAAGCACGAACACCATTATGTGGGCGTCCTTACCTTTATAGCTCAAGTATAAATTTACAATTTATATATATATATATATATATATATATATATATATATATATATATATATATATATATATATATATATATATATATATATATATATATATATAAAGTAGTGGAATGAAACAGAGGTTTTTATAGGATTTATCTCAATTTCAAGACTGAAATTAATTTACTAATGAAGAAAATTTGATTTTTTTTGTCATAGCTGACGCAATAATTTTGTCGATTTTCAAAACTAAACTAAAAAATAAGCTTATTAAAATATACATTTATTTTTTTTATCATTAGCATGGAGCTTATAAGCGTGACAAAGTTCAGATTAGTCCAAAATATACTTTTATTTATTTTAAGCATTATGTTTTTGAATTAACGTGAGTAGAACGCTCGTATAAGATTTATCAAAGTTTAAATTCAAATATATTTATTGAAATATACCCTGATGGTAGATTCTGCTGGGTGTACGGGTATATTCCATTACATAAATATATGGCTGCCATCGTATTCAAACTAAAATGAAAATAAAATTAAACATGTAACATTATCTTAAAATATTCTCTCAAAGAAAGCCATTAGAAAATCTGTGATGACATTCAACTAGATAATTTTTACCGGCTTCAACATCGGGAAAATAAAATGCAGCTGGTGTAATTTATAGAGAGTCACAATGAGAAATTGGAGAGCCGAGTTATAATTTCTGACAAATTCGTTATATTTACTTACGCGCAAAATACCCTTAGGAAAGGTAAGAATTCCTCGCTTTTTCGCTCATCTATGGGTCAAATAGTTTATAACTTTTATCTGCAAAAAATCCCTGTTATCTACAAAAAATGTTAATGCAATTATCACACGCAGAATTATTCTCACAATTCGAAATATATTTTGTCTTTAAAATAATCCCAAAAAAGATTGATAAGTCGTAAAAAAAAATCCGGAAAATAACTGAAAATTCTAACTCTTATTAGGGTTATATTTTAAGAATGAAGTCAGGTCAGTATGTGATAAATACAGAGCGGTTGATGATACCACGGAATGTTGGGATCCTACTGTATTTGTTTTACTGAGGTATCAATTATTCCTCAGTAAATAATTATTGTTATGAATAATCAAGTGTGGTTTCCTCATTTTTTTGTTACTCTCCTCTTTGAGAAATCTATTTCTGTTTACTGGGACTATAAAAGGACACTATACGCGAACCTTGTATTCTCAGTTGAATAAAACTTTCTTAAAGCCTACACCTGCATACTTTTGTCATTACAATTATATTGCCGATTTCTACTTTATTTAATACTTCTTTCCAAAATAAATATTAAATGTTCCGGCATCCCTCGTTCGTGCGCATGTGTACCAGTATCTATCTATCTATCTATCTATCTATCTATCTATCTATCTATCTATCTATCTATCTATCTTGTTCTGTTAATATCTATCTATCTATCTATCTATCTATCTATCTATCTATCTATCTATCTCAATCCGTTCATTTCTATCTATCTATCTATCTATCTATCTATCTATCTATCTATCTATCTATCTATCTATCCAATTAGCTGAATCAGTCTGTTTCTTTCTCCATCAGAGTATATTCATATCTAAAACTTCTTTTTGGACGAGAGAACGGTGCAATTTTATTTTTACAGTAATGTACGCCTTATTCAAGCCCCAAGAACCACTCAAGCTAGAGGGTTACAGAGTAAGAAGTAAGAGGCACAGATTATGGACATATGTGTGGGAAATAACGTTTTACCCACCATTTGACTAGGTTAAGATTGTAGTGTTCTAGGAGTCGGTTCCACAATGTAGATGTCCGTGGAAAGAAGCTGCCCTAGTTGAACAATGGAATACGAATGGAATAAAGGTGTTTCGCCACAATAGGTGTGGTATGGAGGGTTCCATCCGTGTTAGCTAAAAATGATGTAACGAAAGAATGTAGTTCGTCTGATCACTTTCCATGGACATAGCGTTAGATTAGCGAGAAGCTTGCAACTTTTCGTTTGTAGGAAAGGGGTTGTAGAGTGTAAAATAATTAATTACCCAGAAAGACGCGGAGACACTTTTGGATTCCACCGAGACTAGAAAGTAAAGAAGGGACAGCTGCTGCTTAGGTAACCCCAACAGTCGATCCTAGTCAGCAGCACCAAAAATGTAGCCCTATGACCTGCATTGGTTCTCAAGTTCCTTCAGGCCACCGTAGTTTGGATTATCGCTGGTATCGTGATGATTGGCACGTTTCAACTCGACCTAGCTGGTGTTTTTTCTGTTCACGATCATTCACTCTTCAGCCATATTGCATTTTTTATATGAATGACATGATGATATAACGAGACCCAATTGCTAGCAATACATTGTGTCTAAAAATTCTATCTATCTATCTATCTATCTATCTATCTATCTATCTATCTATCTATCTATCTTGTTCTGTTAATATCTATCTATCTATCTATCTATCTATCTATCTATCTAAGCCTGTTCTTATCTATCTATCTGTCTATCTATCTATCTATCTATCTAAGCCCGTTTTTATCTATCTATCTATCTATCTATCTATCTATCTATCTATCTATCTATCTATCTATCTCAGCCTGCTCCTATCTATCTATCTAGCTAGCTAGACAGCTAGACAGATTAATAGATAAATAGGTTAAGATAACACTTGAGGTCTGGGTTAAGCTTAAGTTCTAACATTATTATTTATGAGATCCACTTGAGGTCTGAGTTGAGCTTAAGTCCAAACAGGCGCTCAAGGTTCATCGTGATAACCGAAAATTCAGAGTCCGTTTGAGGACCAACTGAGTTTTTTCACACTGGGCTGACACAGCTAGGTCAGTGGAGATATCTACTGTCAGGCTCTGGTAAGTTAGTGATTTAGAGGTGCACTCATATACAGTTATATCATCAGCATCTGGTCTCACTCTGAACTGGCTGAAAATAAGTGACGAAATACCAGAGGGAATAAAATCTAAGGTTAAATACGAAAGTTGTAAGTTTCGTCTCCTGATTGGTTGGCATGTATTATTTTGCCGTCACGCCCAATTCATGAAAAGTGCCTTCATTTCTATTTCCAAAAATTAAAATATGGCAATGCAGCTATTTTACAGGGATCTAAAAAAATAACATTAAATCACATGATAACTATTTATTGAGGAATAATCTATACCTTATTAAAAACAAATACAGCAGGATCTCAACATTCACGGAAACATCAGCCACGTTGTACTTACCATCCGCGGTTCGACAACGGCGGTTAGCTTACTCAGTAAATATTTTCGCATTAAAACATTAAAGGGAAACAAATTTGAAAAATAAATTTTAAAGGAGTAAAAATATATCCGTTTGAAATTTATTAGACATAACTTTTAATAATAATATTATTGTAAAAAAATCAATTTAAATGTCTTTAACGTCATCAAACGCTGAAACATCAAATATCTACTTGAATTCATGTGAGATTTTCTTCTTTCAAATATTTGTGGGTGGAAAACATGAAGAGATAACGTGTTCCATTTGATAGCAATACGTTGTGTCAGAAAGCGTGAAGCATTTCAATCTATCGATCTATTTATCTATCTATCTAATTAGCTGAAACATTCTGAATAATTTCTCTCTCTCCCTTTCTCTCTCTCTATCACAATATGTTCATATCTGTTTCAAATTTCTCCTTACCTCCATGTTTGGGTGGATGACATAATGAGATAACGTGCTCCAATTACTGGGAATACGTAGTGTCAGAAAATTCTATCTATCTATCTATCTATCTATCTATCTATCTATCTATCTATCTATCTATCTATCTATCTATCTATCATTATCTATCTATCATCTATCTATCTGTTCATTATCTATCTATCTATCATATCTATCTATCTATCTATCTATCTATCTATCTATCTATCTATCTATCTATCTATCTATCTATCTCAGTCTGTTCATTATCTCTGTTCATTATCTATCTATCTATCTATCTATCTATCTATCTATCTATCTATCTATCTATCTATCTATCTCAGTCTGTTCATTATCTATCTATCTATCTATCTATCTATCTATCTATCTATCTATCTATCTATCTATCTCAGTCTGTTCATTATCTATCTATCTATCTATCTATCTATCTATCTATCTATCTATCTATCTATCTATCTCAGTCTGTTCATTATCTATCTATCTATCTCAGTCTGTTCATTATCTATCTATCTATCTATCTATCTATCTATAAAAGACCTTAAAGGGATACTGATTTAACGTAACTGACACTTTCAAGCGTAAAGTGATCCCGAGAATCGCTTTGAACATGAAAACCACGGTAAAGCTCTGTGCATCTTCGGTTTTGTAATGCTCTCCAACAGTTTTCTGAACTGTTTTTCTTTTCTCGATCTTCTCGGCTATCGAACATTGTTCTAATTAAGTAGATTTTTTGCTTTCTTCTTGTTCAGGTCCGATTTCCAGTGATTCATTTGGTATATTTTTTCTATTTCGTCGTGTTTATTCCTATCGCTCACAATATATATATATATATATATATATATATATATATATATATATATATATATATATATATTGTTGTAGACACTGGCAACAGAAATTTTTAGAGTCCACGTGAAATACGAATCCTTGTCGCCAAGTTGATGTGGTCTTTTAGGGGCCAGAAAGAAAGAAACGGAAAGAAGAAGGTAGGTTGAACAAGTGCATTGAAATAACAGAACATATATACAAAGTAAGAGGGTTATTAGTCAGCAGATAGAAATGTCCGTCCAAACTGTCAGGTTACACTGCGTCTCGACTGTCAATATTTAAACACCATCACCCAACAAGGCACAAGGCCGAATTTAACGTGGGTCATCCGAGCCCGTAGGCTCGCCCCCCCAATATTCCCGTAGAACCTGCATAAACGGGTTTGGGTCAGTCTACCTCCTCGGACGAGACTCTGCCTTTTGGCAGAGAGTTGGACAGGAACTGTGAACAGTCACAGACTCGGAAGAACAGTAAATCACTGTTCCCCCTCGTTTCGACTGTCAATATTTAACAGCCCTAGCCTCCCACGAGGGATATATGTGGCACAAGGCCGAGTTTAACGTGGGTTTCTCCGAGCCTGTAAGCTCGGTCAAGAATATTCCCTTAGAACCCGCATAAGCGGGTTCAGGGTCTGTCTACCTCCACGGATGAAACTTTACCCTTCGGCAAACCTCGTAGGGGTTCTGCTCTGCTCAAGGCCGAGAGTGCAACAGAAGTCGCACACAGTCAGAAC
Source organism: Acanthosepion pharaonis (assembly GCA_903632075.3). NCBI lineage: Eukaryota > Metazoa > Mollusca > Cephalopoda > Sepiida > Sepiidae > Acanthosepion > Acanthosepion pharaonis. The sequence goes on from CAHIKZ030000649.1 coordinate 535,187, forward strand.
ATTGCGTTTCGACTGTCGATATTTAACAGTCCCCCTACGAGGAATGTATGTGGCACAAGGCCGAGTTTAACGTGCGTTTCTCAGACAGAGATATTTACTGTATTATATATTATCGACTTCTTGGCAACATCAGTTTTCCGGGTTTAACTATTTTACATATTGATTTTAAAAAAGTATATTTTATTAATTAACTGTCCTTCATTACTGTTCTTTTATTCGGGGATTCTTTTGATTTTCATATCAAAAATAGTTCTGTTTAGGAATATCGTCTTATATTGTGCAGAAAAGTGTTCGAAATTTGCATTTTACTTGGCTTTCAACAAGTTGGCATCTATTTGTAAAACTTTCCTTAACTATAACAAGCCTGCCCCCACACCCGACTTATTAATTTCTTCTGTCTTTACAGTCATATTCTTTGAACAAATATATTGAACGTCCACAAACCCCTTCAACATTTCATAAATAGGGAACATTAATCCCCTAGAAAAACAACTAATTTCTTCCTAGAAAAATTACCATTTTAAGTTTTTTCATTCATGCAAATAGAATAATGTATTAATAATTATTAATGTGATACTAAACCCTTTACTCTTATGTAAGATATATGCACCGAAAAAGTTTTGCATTCTTAATACATGCATTGTTTACCGATGTTTTCTTTCTTTCTTCTTTCTTTAGTTTACTTAATTTATCTTTCTTTCTCTTTGTGAGTTTTTTTCTTTCTTTCTTTATGTCATTCGTTTTGTTTTATTTTTCTCAGTCCGTTTGATTTTCTTTTTTTCTTTTTTCTTTCTTTCTTTCTTTCTTTCTTTCTTTCTTTCTTTCTTTCTTTCTATCCTTCCTTTTGTTTTATTTTTCTCAGTCCGTTTGATTTTCTTTCTTTCTTTTTTTCTTTCTTTCTTGCTTTCTTTCTTTCCTTCCTTTCTTTCTTTCTTTCCTTCCTTTTGTTTTATTTTTCTCAGTCCGTTTGATTTTCTTTCTTTCTTTTTTTCTTTCTTTCTTTTTTTCTTTCTTGCTTTCTTTCTTTCTTTCTTTCTTTCTTTCTTTTTGTTTTATTTTTCTCAGTCCGTTTGATTTTCTTTCTTTCTTTCTTTCTTTCTTTTTTTCTTTCTTTCTTTCTTTCTATTAACATCTGTTAAGTGTTATTCTGTTTCACTATGTTTTATTTGTTTAAAAACGGCTAAAATTCTAATGTTTAGTTATCTGAATAAATACAAATGTTTCCTTTCATGATTAAAACCAATTTATGAATGAAAAGTTCATTTAAAATTTTTGTTTTAAATATTTCAACTAGTGAATATATCTTACTTTGCGAAGCAATAGCCAGCGGGTGAAGCCTGCTAGTAACTCATAATTTCAAATAGTTGACTTTTAGTAGTGTGGCTTGGAATATGAATGTTACACTAGAAGATAACCAATTTTAGAGTTTAGTTATATATTTGTTTCTTTATGAATGTATAATTCCTAGTTTTCAGAGCTATCGAAGCGAAAAACCAGGATAAGCCTGACAAGAAACATATCACACTGGCAGCTGATCGTATCTTTATTTCAAACGCTCGCTTTGTCTTCGCTCGAAAAACTATATTGCGAAGTACGTGTTATATTTAAGTCTTGTTGTACAAAAGAATATATAAAGGATATGATCAGTTGTATCTGGCAGTGATAAATCGATTTGAATATAGGTGTGTATAGAGCACATCCACGTGCCAGTGGATGTGTGCGTGATACACGCGCCTATTTGTGCATTTGCTTTTATTAATGTGATACTAAACCCTTTACTCTTATGTAAGATATATGCACCGAAAAAGTTTTGCATTCTTAATACATGCATTGTTTACCGATGTTTTCTTTCTTTCTTCTTTCTTTAGTTTACTTAATTTATCTTTCTTTCTCTTTGTGAGTTTCTTTCTTTCTTTATTTCATTAGTTTTGTTTTATTTTTCTCAGTCCGTTTGATTTTCTTTCTTTTTTTCTTTCTTTTTTTCTTTCTTTCTTTCTTTCTTTTTGTTTTATTTTTCTCAGTCCGTTTGATTTTCTTTCTTTCTTTTTTCTTTCTTTCTTTCTTTTTTTTTCTTTCTTTCTTTCTATCTTTCTTTTTTCTTTCTTTCTTTCAATGCCTCTGTTTATTTTCATTTTTATCTTCGTTTCTTTCTTTTTGTCTCTCAGTCCCTTTTTCTTTCTTTCTTTCACTTAATTTTTTTCTTTCTTTTTCTCAACGTCTTTTTCTTTCTCTCTTTCTTTTTCTTTCTTTCTTTCTTTCTTTCTTTCTTTTATTTTTTTTTGCTTTCTTTCACTTAATTTGTTTTTCTTTCTTTTTCTCAGTCTCGTTGTTCTACTTTCTTTCCATCTTTCTTAATATATATTTGGGCAACAACATTTCTTTCAAACATGAATATGACAGACAAGAAAAAAATTGAGTAAGTTTTCATTTAGTTTTTCTAATATTCTTACATTTCTCCGTTTGGTGCAAACAAAGGAGGGCAAAAATTGTTCGTAGTGTTTATTGTCTTAAGCGCTTTCGGCACTTCTTTAGTCATTATTTCCAATGGTTTTTGTTGTTAAGCGTTGTTAATCTCCGTTCATGTTTATCTGTTTAAGATGTAATTTTTGTGATGTCTAAATGACAGTGGCGTTTATTCCAAGCCAAGTGAACTGAGCATGGCTGCAATTGAAGTTGACTCTTTTAAAAACATTTAACACACCATTTCCGCTTTTGAATATGGTGAGATTTAAACTGGGTGTCAGGGTGTTTTATATATATATATATATATATATATATATATATATATATATTCAATTCTATGACCATAATGGCAATATTTATACCCAAACTAATGGTGTTAGTATGGGAAATCCACTCGGTCCATGCTTTTCCAACTATTTCCTACGTAGAAAATATTATATTTACACAGGTCCGCAAACCGAAAATCTATGTTCGCTACGTAGACGATATTTTTATTTTAGCTAATAACATTAAAGAAATAGAGACACTTAAGACCGCATTTGAGAAAAACCCTGTCCTTAACTTTACCAATGAACTTAGTCAAAAAAACAAACTTCCATTCTTAGATGTCCTCGTTGAATATAGCAATAACACTTTCATTACACACCAGCAAAAACTCGTGCCACCTTAACTTCAAAAGCGAATGTCCACTTAGGTACAAAATAGCAATAATGAAAAACTTTCTAAATAGAGCACACCAGAATTCATCCTCTCGACTACTCTTCTTCAAAGAACTTAATAACGTTAAACAAACACTAATCAACAACGGCTTCCCTAACTACCTTATAGGCCACCAAATTAGACTATTTCACCCCAAAGTAAGTAATAACGATAGCGAACACAGCCAAAAATCACATACACATTTATTACAAAAACCAAATGCATATTGATTACAAACAAGACGAATCTTCTCTAAGGTATATTATAAAGAAATATACTACACCAATTGATCCGAATAAAAAAATCAAATTTTTTATCTATTATAAAAAATTTAAGACCTTATCTTCAAAAATAACAACACACCAAATAAGTCAAAATTACAAAGAACGAACATTATCTATGAGTTCAAATGCCCCGTAAGGAACTGTGGTCCTGTTCAAACTGGACTCATAAATAATTACATCAGTTACACAACCACATGCTTATCCAGACGTCTTATGTTACACCTATCTGATCACAGCTCTATTAGAACCCATTTAAACACACAAACAAATTTATCCGACTCCATTAGAAATATACTAGTAGAAAACACAAATATATTAACTGCATCCACCTGCAAAAAAGACTAAAAATAATGAAAGCTTTAATAATAAAAAAAGAAAAAGCCAACTCTTAACAATATTAACTACGAAAAAGGCCACAATGTGCTAACCGTATTCGGAAATTAAAAACATCCCTACCACACACTAAGACATACACAGAACGCACACACTCAATTAAGCTGAAAAATCGAATCATTCTTGATAATGGTTAAAGGTATAGCCGAAAGTGCCCCGAAATATAAAACATTTGGGCAGTTCTTACACACCCTTTGTCCAGAAAAGAAAACTCTCGTTCGAACACAAGAAAAATTAAATAAAAAGCTTAACAGTAGTACCTTGTCTGTCGTTTTTAACGAAACATGCATATATATATATATATATATATATATATATATATATATATATATATATATATATATATATATATATATATAAATTGAATTATGTTACAGAGAATAATATTATCGGAATTAGAGATTTAAAATTTAATATTTAACAAAAGATAACAGTTGAAAAATTGCTAAAGTGTCAACCCATAACATAGCAGACAAGACAGACAGACCGAGTGGTGGTAAGGGAGGGCGGAAGTTATCTGTCTTAGAAGGAAAAAAGCTACACAAATTCAACCCAGATATTAAACATAATATACCAAATTGGGGTTATAAGAAAGATGAAGTGAAACTAAAGGAAGTCCGAAAAAATCACTTTTATAAAACGAAATTATTAATTATATAACAAAAAATTGTTACCACTCAAAATTACCAAAATATGCTTACAAATAAAATATAAGATTAACAATAAATCGGTTTTAGATTGTTTAAATTAAGAAAAAATATTAAAAAGGCGATTAGAAATAAAAATAATCATATTAACCATTTAAAATTTTAAAGAAAATTGAAATTAAGAATACAAACCCTACCCAGAATATATAATGAACCAGAAAAAAAAACTTTTTAAAAATTAAAAAGATAAATAATAAAGTAAACAAATAGAAGGAATTCATAAGAAGGGGAGTTATATATATATATATATATATATATATATATATATATATATATATATATATATATATATTTAAAATCATAATAATATATATATATATATATATATATATATATATAATTATGATTTTAAATGATTATTTGAAAACTGAAACTTTAATCCCAAATTTAATTATAAAAATTAAACTTAAAATCAAGCGTTTCGTTCCATTGTCAAGCGATGCTAAGAATAACTTTCTAAGAAATTCTAAGCGCAGACAATATTAATATTTTGAGTTGGAAAACTCATTTGAGTTGGCTTAAGGAAAACTCATTTAAAAATTTGTTTTAATTATATATATATATATATATATATATATATATATATATATATATGCACCTTCAATGTATAGCACACGGAACTCGACGAACAAACAAAAAGCCTCGACTACGCATTAAACAAATTAATTAAAAAATACACTAAAGCCATAAGAATTCATATAGAAGGTTTTAAAAAAATATTTTCTACTATTTTAATTAATTAAAATGTCATTGAAATATCGAACCAATACATTTTTTTCTCAGAACTAAAATAATCTCCAGAAATCTTACATTAAAAGAACTAGTAATTGACAGAAGTCTTGGAAATAGTTTCACGCTAAGGTAAACGAAATTTAAAAATCTAACACTGAATTTAAATTAAGTATGAAAATAAATAATTCAAAGCTAAATTAAGTAATCATATCGAATAATCATATATATATATATATATATATATATATATATATATATATATAATAAAAGAACTCAAACACTAATATTCCATGGTTATAATTTATTACATTGGAATCGTAATCACGATCCAATTCATTAAACCTACAAATTCAAAAAGGAATCGGAAAATATAACTCCGGGTATAAAAAAACAAAATTTTAGTGAGAGTGTATGTGCGGGAGTGGGAAAAAGTTTGAAAGTGAGATGTATGAAAGATTTAGAGAGGGGTGTAATAGAAGAAAGAAGAAAGAAGAACAGGAAAGGCCTAAAGGTGAAGGTGGGGATTATAAATTATATATAAGAGAAATTCAAAAATACTCCATATTTATAGCTATTTCACCCCGCAGGAATTGCTTTGTAAGTTTTATCAACACGAAGGGGTTAGGAAATAAAATAAAAAATAGCTTAAAAATATTGAACTTTAAACAAATCAAAAAAGGAGGAGGAAGGGAAAGATGAAAAAAGTAAAATAGAATGAAAATTAAAAGAAAAAGAAAAAGAAAAAAGGAAAAAAGAAAAAACACAAAAATAGAAATAAAGGAAAGAGAGAAAGGATAAAATAACTGAAGACACAGGAGATCATCTAAACAAAGCTTAAACACAGTTTCATTGTGGTAAGCGGAAGTCTTAGGATTCAGATTAAAATAACCTTCACCTATATATATATATATATATATAGCTATAATATAGTTATATATTATAGTTATATATATATATATATATAGTTATATATATTATAGTTAATTATATAGTTATATATATATATATATATATATATATATATATATATATATATATATATATATATATATATATATATATATATATATATATATATATATATATTTCATTAAAGACGATAGACAGGCGTTTAAGACTTTTATTTCATTTTTCTTGTGTTCGTATGAGTTTTATTCTTTCTGTACATAAATGTGTTTTGTATGTCCGAGCGCTTTCGGCTACTCTTTTAGCCATTATGATAATGTATTTTTTAAAACTTTTAATTCTGTATTGACCTTGTTTAAAAAATAACCCTATCAGTCTAGATACATACATAAATATCTACGCATCCATTCAAAAGTAAAAAAAAATGCTTGACACACAGACACACACACAGACACACACTCACAGACACACACACAGACACACACTCACAGACACACACACATATGTATACAATCATATTAATTTATCCAAATTATATATATATATATGTATGTATGTATATATACACACAAACACAAACACATATACACAATAATATTATACATACGCACACATATATAAAAATATATATAATTTAGATAAATAAATATGATTGTGTGTGTGTATATATATATATATATATATATATATATGTGTGTGTGTGTGTGTGTGTGTGTGTGTGTGTGTGTGTGTGTGTAATCTTATTAATTTAGTCTGAATTGTTTTGGGTTCTTCGTGAAAATAAAGGTATAAGGCACCTGTAAGAATTAATTAGAAATGAGATTCGAAAACAGGTGAAAAAAAGCCATAAATCATATCCCTTTAGACCATGAATGTTAATAGCCCCCTCCCCCCCAATATCTGCCCTTCGTGGCTCCAATTATGCTTACTATCTTTTTCACTCCCTTTCCGCTATCGATTTACACAAGGACTTTATGCATCTGGTTCGATATTGTCTTCTTCCTCTGTAAAATTCAGTAACTTCAGTGAGTGTCAAAATTTCTAAATCCTTTTTCCTCATTATTTGTCCAAGAAATGTCTGCTGTTTCTTTGTAATTGCAACTGCCTTTTTCCTCCCATGTTCGTTTAAACTTCCTCGTTGCTCATATATTCCATTAATGTTATTTCCAGGATACTTCTATAGAACTATATTTCTGTTGCCTTCTCTTCATTTGTGAAGAAATTGCCCAGCTTTCAATGATTTGGTTTGGTTTTAGGCATGTCAACCTTAATGGGTTATTTAATCCCGACAAGATTTTTATTGCTGGTAATATTTTTTTCCAAATAGATAGATAGATAGATAGATACATAGATAGATAGATAGAGAGAGAGAGAGAGAGAGAGAGAGAGAGAGAGAGAGAGAGAGAGAGATGAGAGATAGAGAAATAGAAGTAGAGATATAGAGGGTGAGAGAGTGATAGAGGTAGAGGAAGATAGATAGATAGATAGATAGATAGATAGATATTGGTTTGGTTTCTTTTGTTTTACGGTATATCAACCTCAATGGGTTATTTAACGCCGACAAGGTTTTTATTGTTGGTAATTTCTTTTTTCAAATAGATAGATAGATAGATAGATAGATAGAGAGAGAGAGAGAGAGAGAGAGAGAGGAAGAGAGATAGAGAAATAGAAGTAAAGATATAGAGGGTGAGAAAGTGATAGAGGTAGAGGAAAAGAGAAAGATCGGGGGAGAGAGAGAGAGAGAGATGTTGAGATAAATAGATAGATAGATAGATAGAGATTGGTTTGGTTTATTTTGTTTTACGGCATATCAAACTCAATGTGTTATTTAATACCGACAAAATTTTTATTGCTGGTAATATTTTCCCCAAAAGTATTGCAAGTAATATTTTTTTCCCGAAAAAGTACTGCAGTTTTGTTTTTGTTTTTCCAAAAATGTACCGTTAATAATATTTTTTTTCAAAAATAGTCAGTTATATGCCATCCGTGATACACGCTTAGGCGATCATGTATCTCTTGATACATGATCTTTCCCGCAGTAGGTTGCTCAATCTTTCTGCGGTAGACCAGTTGTCACCCAAGGATATAGAAACCGGCCTGTCCTGCTATTTATCCATAGCTCGGGGGAGATGATGATTATTTATACCTTTCCCAAGGGTATAGCACATAAATGAATGTAATGGATTTGACTGGAATTCGAACTCGGCTCTCCGATTCCTTAATCCGAGCCGCTATCCCTTCAAAAATGTACTGCTGGTAATAATTTTTAAAAAGTATTGTTATAATTAAAAACTATTTTTATAATTTCAAAGTGTTTTTCCCCCTTTCAGGTGGGGTTTAACTATTTGCCCATATCTAGGACCCTGTCAGGTGCTACCACTCAGGGTCATGGTGGACCTGTGAACACCAGCAATTAAGAGGTGATTCCGCGCTCCTCAAAACCTCCTGATCAAAGGCCTTGCTATCAGATGTTAGTTTATCGTCTTACCCAGGACGCCGCATGTAGTTTATCGTCTTACCCAGGACGCGGATGTAGTTTATCGTCTTACCCAGGACGCGGATGTAGTTTATCGTCTTATCCAGGACTAGCTTTTAATGACATATAGGGAGATTAATATTACATAGCAATGCAGCATTCGTTTCTGGCAACCCCCTTACGGATGAGAAAGAGACTTGAAGCAGAAGAAATCTGGTAACACAGAAGGAAGCTGAGAATACATGGACTGGACATATGGGTAACGACGAAGTTTTAGAGAAAATGTAAACAAAAAGGACACTTAGCATCAGTTGAAATTTCTAGGACATAACGAAGAAAGAGGGCTTGGAAAATTTGATATTCACAGGACAGTATGAAGATAAGTGAGTCAAATGAAACAGCATATAAACTACATAACGAGCTTGTGTAAATGGATGGCAGAACAAGGTTTAGGAAAGCTAGCAAAAAGACTCGTCTGGAAAAAACATTAGGTGTCTTGGCTTGCAAATGAACAAACCAATACCCAAGGAAAAATAAGGGATAAAAAAAGAAAGAACTAAGAACATGTAATTGAGTCAAAAACAATCGTCCAGAATCCAATCTCAGAGTACAAAGAAAAAAAACCTACAAAACGAGTAAAGTAGAATTAACTAAGTAAGGTTCTCAATACACTAACTAGAGCAAGTCTAACAATGAACATGACGATCCGCGTAGGTGAAACCTAGGTAGGTTTGCCTGGCTCTTTAGTTATATATATATATAAAGGAAAGAGATTATAGTTATTCCAACGAGAGAAAAGTGTGTATATTAAAAAGAAGAGAGAAACCGCAAACATTTTTCGTGGAAATGTGGATTTAAAAAAAAATATATATATATATATACATACACGAATATATATATACACATATTGGCAAAAGGAAACAGACCACCCACAAACAAACCACACACTCGAACTCCATACAACATAGTAATTGTGTGTGTGTGTGTGCATATATATATATATATATATATATACTTTTCCCCAATAGAATACGGAGGGAATGTGGCTACACTCTTCGTTGATTTAACTGTACTACATTATTTTGATGCCCTCAGCACGTTTCTTAAACTAAGAGAATGGCTTCCACATGGACTTACAGAAGAATATCGAACAGCGCTCTTATCTTTTCGACGGCGTCGACACACAAAAAGGCAATGAAAAATGGATTTTTTACGAGATTTTAAACAGAAGCTAATCTTGTTTAGAATTACAAAAGACTTCTACACATCAACCTTATTTGTTGCATGATATCGCCTGTTATCTGGTTGCAAATGCGATGCACCAACGAATCCTTGATCTCGGATGGAAAAACCTTTCCACATGATGCACCTTCTCCAGAAACCGCCTTCAAACTCTCTCTTGTCTTGCTTCAGAGCAACATAAAGTAGTCTTATCAAAAGAGATATCATTACATCATACAGAATTTAGCTGAAATGTCGGATAAGGCCAGAGAGTGACTGGAAATGTATTTGATGACTTGTTAAAGAGGCCATGAATTTTTATGAAAAATATATTAAAAAAATTAAATTGTAAAATACAGGGTGTCCCAGAATAAATGTGACCCAAGAATGTAAACGCCATTTATTTTCTGTTTACAAACTATATAGAAACAAATATATTTCTGAAAACTAGAGAAGTTAGCAAATCTACTGCTACAAACAATATGTCACTTGCTCTACTGGTAAAGATTCCCTCGTCATTTATAGAATATGCTTCAAATTTGCTCTGTTCTGATGAAGACACCCATGAATTATACGGGCGAATTTGTCAATGTTTTTGATGCAATCTTCTTTTGCTATAGCACTGATTTCTTGAGTGATTGCTGCCTTTAGCTTTGAAATGGTGTAGGGTGGATGTTCCTGTAGACTCGATCCTTCATATACCCCCACAGATAAAAAACCTGTTGGGTTGAGGTCGGTGGAATGCGGTGACCACTCAGGTTCGCGTTTACGGCTGATGAGTCAGTAGGGAAACTTCTGGTCCATAGAGATATTTGCTGTGGCCGCTTCTTGCTGGTACCAATGGTGCCCCCTCTGAATTCCGGCTGCACCTCTGCCACGGCTCACGGGAGGATTTGGTACGGTCAAAATCCTGGCACCTTCTGCGGAAGAATTTCTTTGGACTCCCGCTTACTGAATCTCGGACATCTGCTATGTTTTCAGGAGAATTTAAAGTAGGTTTTCTGCCAACTTTGACTGCTGGAGATTTTTTTTCTCGTGTTGTTAATTGTTATTTTAGCCTCCAACTTCTTGAACCATCGGTAAATGTCGGTTTTGCTAGGTGATTTTTTCATGTCATACTGTCTGCGGAATTTCGCGACGCCATATTTATAGGAATTTCCCTCCAATTTTCTCAGCACACAGAAAATTTACTGTTCTTCTGTAAAAGGCATTGTAAGTGGGGTTCGTGTTTTACTATCTTTTCAGCTTTCTAAATCTGAAAATATCGTCATTTATAGAATATGCCCTAAATGTGCTCCATTCTGATGAAGACACCCTTGAATTCTACGCACACACACACACACACACACACACACACACACACACACACACACACACACACACACACACACATATATATATATATATATATATTTCAATTTCATCTCCCTGTCTAGCCGTGTGTATAGCTGATTGATGCGTTTTGTGTCTTGTTTTCTGTATTCTCACCGAAGCAAACACGAGAACAGCTTTACGAATGCTGATTTTCTAGATTCTACACAATCTTTCAGCACTTTATAAACTCTAAATGTCAATAAATTGGTACATTTGTAAAATCTGCAATACCTACATGACACAAACATTAGCATATGCATTAAAAAAATATTCTATTTTTCGCCACCGATAGTAAATTTTCTTATTTCGTCCTCGTTTTGTCTGTAAAACGACCTCATATCCCTTCTTCTCGTGGGTTATTACGAAGACACGTGACTTTGTAGCGTGTAATAAAACAGGAGTGAAAATACCCGTAAAATATTTGTGCTAAATCATCCTCCTCAAATGAGCACAGGCGATAAAATAATTGCAAACGTCACTGATTATCACCGCTGAGTGTTGCTCGAAAAACAGGAAGAAATGTAAACGGATGACACATACCACCTGCCTATACTTAATGTCAGCTATGGATGACAAAATCAACTTCTCTTTTCTCGTCTGCTGACAATCAGAAATGTTTAGCCAGCATCTTCGGAAGTCATTACAGTTATTGCACGTTTTCTGCAGATCCTTTTCTTTATTTTATTTGCCTCTTTCTTTCTTTCTTTCTTTCTTTCTTTCTTTCTTTCTTTCTTTCTTTCTTTATTTATTTATTTATTTATTTCATTATTTTTCTTTCTTTGTTTCTTTCTTTCTTTCTTTGTTTATTTCTTTCTTTCTTTCTTTATTTCGTTCTTCCTTTATTTCTTTGTTTCTTTGTTTCTTTCTATCTTTCTTTGTTTATTTATTTCTTTCTTTCTTTATTTCATTATTTTTTATTTGTTTCTTTGTTTCTTTGTTTCTTTGTTTCTTTCTTTCTTTCTTCCTTTCTTTCTTTCTTTCTTTCTTTTATTTCTTTCTTTATTTATTTCATTATTTTTCTTTGTTCATTTCTTTCTTTCTTTGTTTATTTTTTTCTTTCTTTCTTTCTTTCTTTCTTTCTTTCTTTCTTTCATTATTTTTCTTTGTTCATTTCTTTCTTTCTTTCTTTGTTTCTTTGTTTCTTTCTTTCTTTATTTCGTTCTTTCTTTATTTCTTTCTATCTTTCTTTGTTTCTTTGTTTCTTTCTTTCTTTATTTCATTATTTTTATTTGTTTCTTTGTTTCTTTGTTTCTTTCTTTCTTCCTTTCTTTCTTTCTTTCTTTATTTTATTTCTTTCTTTATTTCTTTCTTTATTTCATTAATTTTTATTTTTTCTTTCTTTCTTTTTTCTTTCTTTCTTTATTTCATTATTTTTTCTTTCTTTATTTATTTACTTACTTCTTTCTTTCTCTCTCTCTTTCTTTCTTTCTTCAATATCGCCTCCTTTTGTTCTTTATATCTTTTTTTTTGGTCTTTCTAAAAGAAACTTTCTTGTTTATTTGTATGCTTCCAAATTGAAAAGCTTTTTTCGAGAGAGATTTGCATTGTTACATTCTGTAAATCATGACAAACTTTTGTTGCTCTTGGTAAATTGTTGCTGATTATGAACAATATTTGTTTTTGTTTTTTTTATCTGCCTCATTGTCATGCTATTCTGGTTTATTTTTATACTTTTTTTGTTCTGACATGGTGCATCCATTTTTATAGTTTAAAGTTACTTTCACTTTCATTATTATTTCGGATTATTGTTTATCAGAAGCACGTACAGGAAGTGAAATAGCTGGAGATTTGGAAAGTGAAATCAGCGAACCGCGTTCGGATTCCGGTCGAGTTCGTTAATTCACTTTTGGACAAATATCACTGGGAAAGGTTTAAAACCACTCTTTCATACACAATTATTAGTTACTAGTGGATTTTTATGTTAGCTTCTAGGCGATCTTTTAAGCTAGATTCTACGAAGGACTAAGGCCTCTGACCCAAAACTAAAGGGGTCTCTGCTTCAGCTTAGAAAACAGCATTGATAATTTTAAAGAAATAATTTTGAATTTCTCAATTCCCTCAATGGAACTTAAAAACATCAATTTAATTCTGATTCTGGCCAAAACTCCAATTTAGGTCGAAATTTCAATTCAGGCCGAAAATTGATTTTTCAAATCGAAATCTCGATGTGACTTCAATTGAGTTGAATTCTTTAAATCACATACTCTGCGGAACTTCAAAATCTCATGTCACAAAACCTCTCAGTTTAGCTCTAATTCTTTGGCCTTTTTGAAGAAATAAAATTGATTTCTTCAGTTCAAAAATTTCGAAGATATTTTAAGCTGAATTCAAAACAATTTTTTTGAAATTCACAAAGTTTTTGTGTTACTCTAAACTCAATATAAATTAAAAAAATTCTAAAATCACTCATTCTTTTCAGGTATTTTAAAATTTGAATTTCTAACTGTTTCTTCCTCATCCGGACACAAATCCCAATGCTGGATGTTCAAACACCAGATGAAGGGCAGATTTTCAATCTACTCCAAAAAGGTACATGTCTATCTAGAGTAATTCTATCTCAAGTTAGAGAGGTTTCAGACACACGGACAGACAGACAGAAGTAGCCGTTTATTTATCGAGAAGAAGTAACTGAATTTACTAGGATCTCTATTCGTAGTTGGCAACCAATCTCGAAGGAAAAGTCTGAACTTAAAGCCATTACTGAAGGATTATGGCGGTCACAATTAAAACCGGTACGGAGACGTGGACACTATGATCTCGACTGTTGTCGTTGAGGCAGGTAGGTAGGTATTGCTCATAAACTCCGAACATACCGAGATCAGTTATAACAACAATACAGTTTTAATGAAAATAAGGTTAACAGTTTTTATATCTGGGATTTCTAAAGTAGGAGGTACCGCCCCTGATTTGCGGATGAAAGAAGCAGGAGGCGGCGAGAAGAAAGATGGCGGTAGGGGCTAGCTGGAAAAAGTGGATGGTAGAGAGCGACAGGTGAGTACTAAAAGTATTAATTTATTTTTACTTTAAAAAATCTATAGCGAAAAATCACGTTTAAGGAATAACTATACTTTTGTGATGTCAATGAATACTCGTTGTAATGCTCGTTGTAGTAGAGACTCTGTAATCGCAGACACAACTATAGTAACGCTGTTGAACAATGCTTGTGTCAGACGCCTTCGAATAATACACACACTAATAGTACTTGCTTGATAATACTATCTTGAAAAGTATCCACTGTATTGATCCGAATAGGAAAATAGTGTAGAGAAGAGAATAGAGAATAGTGGTCCGTATAGTATTAGAGGATAAACTAGAAATAGCGATCGTTAGTTGTCAGCTACTTCCTACATATACACGTTCCTCTATGGTCACGTGGTCTACTTAATTCAATAATTGGATCGCCTCAAGGGTGTGCAGAGGCACTTTATTCCTATATAACATATACACAGAATAAAATTGACATAAATATCATGCAAGAACGCTATTTTAAAAAGATTTTTGTCTAAATTTAAAAGTCCGAATGTTTGCTTGTATCATGCTGATGCTATCTGCACAGTACGTGACTCACATCTTCATGCGCCAATGCTCTAGCTTTGTAGGTGGAGCAATATAGCTACGGATATTAGCCTGAAAATTACTAAAAACGGAGATCTAAGACCTTATGCTGAAAAGTTGCTACCCCTTCAACAAGCTCAGACATCTCATTAATATTATAAAATTGCTTTATAATTGGTTTATTTAGTTAACTTGTTTTTTTTTATATATGTAAACTTTATGGTAGTGAATGCCGGACAATCTCCTTACAAAGGAAGAGAAAACTTTAAGCAATAAAAATGTGGTCCTACAGAAGGATGATGAGGATACCATGGACTGAACATATGAACAAAAACGAAGATTTAGAAAAATGTGAACAAAACGGACATTTATATTTAATATCGGAAAGAGTGAGTTGAAATTTCTAGAACACATAATGAGGAAAGAGAGCTTGGAAATTTGATACGCACAGGGACATTTGGAGGCAAGAGAAAAACAGCCCATAAGCTATCTAACGAGCTTGAGCAAGTGGATGGCAGGACAGGGTTTAGAAGAGATAACAAAAATTTTAAATTTCCTAAGAGCTAAAAAGGACAAGAAATTGTGGAGAGCCATGATTAGTAATGTTCTGATGGAACACAGCACACAGAAGAAAACTTGACTGATTTTAATATCTCCAATAGTTCGTATTTTTGAGGTTTTTCTCTTGCTGATAACCACGTATCGTGCTTCCTTATACCTTAATACTTTCTCCTCGCTTTCATTTATTATCTTCTCTAGGGGGTCCCTGTAGTCCTTCTTCTGTGTCTGCCATCAACACAGTGTCATCTACTTATCTGATGTTATGAAGCTTGTAATCGGAGAGAACAATAGAAGCACAGGTGCGTGTGCACCTTTGTTTCATGGATGGCGCAAAAGCATTTAATAAGATATGCTACAAAGACAGATTTGAAATGCCAGAATCTATTTGGGAAAGAATTGTTAGAATAACGCAGAACCTATGCTACGAGCAAACCGCTTGGATGCGGATAGAATAATAAGTTGATTAGTTTGGTTTTATTTTACGGTTTATCAACCTCAAGATTTTTATTGCTGGTAATATTTTTTTCAAATAGATAGATAGATAGAGATAGATAGCGAGATAGATAGATAGAGAGAGAGAGAGGGAGAGAGATAGAGGGAGAGAGAGATAGAAGGAAAGAGATAAAGGGGGAGAGAGATAGAGGAACAGAGATAGAGGGAGAAAGATAGGGAGATAGATAAAGTGAGATATAGATATAGATAGATAGATAGATAGCGAGAGAGAGAGAGGGGAGGGAGGGAGAGAGATAGGGAGATAGATAAAGATATATATATATATATATATATATATATATATATATAGAGAGAGAGAGAGAGAGAGAGAGATTTGGTTGGTTTATTTAGTTTTACGGCATATTAACCTCAATGGTTTATTTAATGCCGAAAAGATTTTTTGTCGCTGGTATCTTTTTTCAAATAATATATATATATATATATATATATATATATATATATATATATATAGAGAGAGAGAGAGAGAAGAAAAGAGATATGGTAGGATATATATAGAGAGAGAAAGAGGGAGAGAGCTAGAGGGAGAGAGATAGAGGTATATATATACCTATATATATATATATCCCGAGGGAAATATAAACGAGAAAAAAAGATACATAGGTATATCCGCCGGTGATTGGAAGCAGCGTCTATACAACCATAGACGCTCATTTAGATATCGATGCCTCAGTAGACAGACTTCCTTATCCAAACACTACTGGGAACTGGTGGATACGGGATTAAACCCAATTTTGAAATGGAGATTCCTATCTAGAGCCAGAACACCTAATAACTTCCGCGATCGGTGTGATCTATGCATGGCGGAAAAAATCTTCATTATCAAAGATAAAAATAGAGATGAGCTGCTGAATCTTCGGAATGAGGTATTCTCTAAATGTAGACATAAGAAAGGTTTCAAAACTTGAACACCGTTGTGTAACATGTTGTCACTTATGTCGGCTCCATCTCGGTCCTATAACATCGGGCATGACATTTTAATTGTATGACTATTATGTTTATCTCTAAATGTACCTTTGTGCACGTTTATGTGATGCGCTATGTATTTATATATATATGTTTGTGTATGTGTGTGCATGTATGTATATGTATGTATATGTATGTGTATGTATGTGCATGTATGTGTATGTAGATATGTATATATATGTATATATATATATAATTTTTTTTTTTTCATACACGCGCAAATATTTGAATCGTCACTTATTTAGATTTTAACTTTTTTTATATATATGTACATGTGTGTATATCTCTGTGTGTATTTATATGTATGTATGTGTATGTGTATGTGTGTGTATATGTGTGTATATTTGTATGTATATGTATGTATGTGTATATATGTGTGTATGTATGTAAGTGTATATATGTACGTATGGAGATGTTTATGTTATGTATGTATATGTATAGGTGTGTATGTGTACTTATGTGTATAC